>VYZR01040308.1:0-32976 GCA_013400675.1 Oxylabes madagascariensis | reverse complement strand
TTAAAGAAAAAAGAAAAAAAAAAAAAAAGTGCAAAAGGCAGTGTACTGAATTTTTTTCAGGTTTCAATGAAATTTTTATCAGGGAAGGTTCCTGGATCTAGGAAGGAATTTCGGATCACTAAACAATGGCAGAATTGCCTGCAGCCCAATGATCACGGCATTCACTCAGGGCACAAGAGCATTCCAGCATTTGAATATTCAGTTTTATTTTTCTTTAAGCAAAGCAGAGGGATGACAAATTCCCTACCCAAATTCACACCACTTCCTAAGCTCTGCTGTGGATGCCCTCATCTAATCCCTGCTCCTCAGTGACCTGCCAAGGTGCCCAGGATTTTTTGCCTAATTTCTAGGAAAGAAAAAACCAAAAAACATTTTCTTAGAAAGTTTCCAAAGGAAGATAATATAAAAAAGCCACTAATTTTATTTTTTGGCACTTTATGAGTATCACTGTACACACATATACATGTTTTTTTAGAATTCATAATTATTCCAATCCAACAAACATCCACAGAGGATAAATTCACCTTTACTGCCAGTACAAGATAGAATATTAGGCAGAGGGATTGTACAAAGAACAAAATAAAAAGTGATTTCAGCATAACATGTCAAAGGGGAAGATCTCACACACTTTTTACTGCTAAGTTCTCAAATCTACTTTTCAAATTGCAAGAGCTATAGGTTAATATTTTCTTTCAGAGCAACCCTCTAAGGATCTTCAGATCAGATAATCCTTTTTCCAGTGTCATATAAATCCAGGCCTCTTGTAAAAGAATTTCTCTGTTCAGGGATTCATAAATCCACCAAGTTTAGTAATGAACTGGGTGTTTCCTTTCCTAGGAACTCAATTGAAGAAAAAAATCCCCTCTCTGCTAAGCAGTGAAAGACTGGAGGCTTTAAATTGAGAGATCAAAGGCAGGCTGGGTTCAGGTGCGCCAGTGATTACACCCAACATCATCTGCACTAATCTGGGAGTGGGGAAACGTCCACTGGACACTGCCCAGACCCCTCTGTGCAGACACCCTGCACTAAATCAACTTCCTCCCTTGGCAAAAAGCAGAGAGACCCAAGGCTTTTCCCATCTTTTTTTTTTGTTGCTTTATTAGGATCCGTTCCGGTTTCCTCTCGCTGCCCCCGCGCGCGGCACCGCGTACAGAGAAATAAATCTCAGGGAAAGATTCCTCATCAAGCACACCAGGATCAGGCAGCCACACCAGCTGCAGGTAGGATCATCAAATAAACCAGGGCCTGGGCTCTTGAAAAGCGTCAAGTGATCATCAAATATTGAAAAAGGTTAAAGAAACTGCTTATAAAGCCCAAGAGACAGAGCAGTACCCCGACAAAAAAAGAATCATCTCAATCATTAGAGAGAAAAGACCCTATAGAATCAAACATCTTGCAATCCATATGAAAAGTGCTTTCCAAGACAACCTGCACAGCACTTTGTTTTCTCTTCACGCTTTAAGTCAGGATTTCAGGGATAAAACAATCGTGTTAGCAATTATAAAGTTTTAAAGACAACAGAAATCAGCTTTATTTCAGTGATACACGAGGGAACAGTTTCTAAAGATCATCAGTGTTTTCTTAATCATTTCTGGAGAGAAATTGATATGACTGACACTAATTGATATGCTCAATAAAAGGCAAAGAGGAAAAATAAGAATTATATGTTACAGACAACATCAACTCACAGCACCCCAGAGCTGCAACTCCCACAGTGTCACACACACACAACCTTGGCACACTTGGCAAACCAGAGAACACTTAATGTAAGCAGTTGGAAGAAAGAAAAGATGTATTGATTGGATTAAAAAAACCCCCAATATATAAACAAATGATCCATCATTTTTATTTGATGGCAATACTGTTTTCTTATGTGGCACATATTTGCACATGTTGCATCACAGCCAGTATGAATTTTGGCTCCCCAGACTGTTTAACCCTTCATTTAAAAAACTCTTTCTCAGCTCTCATTGTGTTTTTCTCTCCCTAGGAATAGCTTTCTTGTGAACTCCATGACCAGCACTCATACTGCCCATCACAAAAAGGAAAAGAAATGCAATAAATCCCTTTTTCTCCTGATCAGATATTTTTCTTTCACAGTGTGTTTTTGCTTCACTCTGCAAAGCCCTGTGAGTTGCATTAAAATCAGAAATTAGGAGTGTCCAGATTTGGATTGTTCTGGGTTTCCTCCCATCTCAGAGCACTGGTCCCAATCCTTTGGGCCACAGAGGAGTTCAAAGAAGGTGTCAAAACTCAAGACAATTTTTTGCACCTGAAATTTGCAGAAAAAAATAACCTTGTCTAAAAATACATCTCCACCAACTCCTGAAGGAGCTGGTGGGAAATTTGCAACCTCTGGAGTTGTGGGCTCCAGACTGCAGGTTCTCCTGCAGGTCCTGCACTGGGACAAAAGCTGGGACCCTGCAATTCCATTCTGCTGAGATCCTTCAACCTGCTTTTATGGACCATGGAGAACAGCAAGGAAGAACATTCTGATCTTTAATTTTTCATGTATTGATGTCAGAATCCCACCCACACTGAGGCCCTGAGATTGAGGTGCTGCAGCAGCACAAGGCCAGCAGATTTGCAGGATGGAGTCCTCAGGGTGGGGAACAAAACCTCCAGGTTGTGCCAAGTGTTTGTGCTCAGCTTTAGACAAACATTCCCAGCACTGCCAGCCTGCCCAGGGAAGCAGGAGCCACTCCTGATGCGACAGAATTTCCTAACAACGTGAGGTGACACGGACGCAGCAAACTCCCAATTTCCTCATGCCTCCTGGTACAAATCGAAAGAGCTTTCTGCAATTCCCCTCTCCTGACTTCAGCTGACTCAATAACACACCAGAATTTAAACACAGGCACCCTTCCCTCTCCCCTCCTTGCACACAAAGCATATCAAACCCACGGAATTACTCCTGACTTGGCCTTGAGGAGCCAACACGATGTCAATTTTACATGTTTTATAAAGCAACAGCATGTAGAAAGCAACTCAAATGCAGGTCATATCAAGCATGTGACCCACAGAGCAATCAAAGACTGCCTGAAACTGTCATTCAAGGTTCAATCAGCTTCTTGCAGGAAAAATGAAACATCTGTGGCCCAGAGAATTAAGTTATGTATTGCATAATTCATCTGGTGTCTGCCACAGCAGCCATTTTAATGCTCTAGTGATAAACATGTTTGATTATTTTTGTTTTGTTTCCTGTTGCCTCCATGGTATTTCTATTTATCCACCCACACCACAATGCAGAATGGAGATAACAAATATACAAAACAGTGTTATAGTCAGCTGATAAGATGTGGGATATCATCTGCCTTATTAATCACATCAAGGCAGCAGCATTGTTAAACTTCATGCTCCCTGCAACTGTCCTCATTTGGGGTCTTTTGGGTACACTCTGTAGTTAGATTTGCTGATGAAATCATTGTTTCCCAAGGATCCCAACATTTGGATTGAGCTTTAGAGGTTTCTCTATTAGGAAAGCTGCTCTCCTCGTACACAAAGCAAGTTCCTCACTGGTTCCCAGGTTTTCCATCCCCTCAGTTTTTCTGATCCTGACACAAGCAGGACGAATGTGCATCTCACACCAGATACTGGATCTTTTTCCATTCACTTAATCCACTGGTGGGTTTGTGATTCACACTGGCAGAATCCCTAGTTCACCCTTTGCAAGTAATTTTGGGACATGATTGTTTCATTGATGGTAACTTAGCCCACTTTCCTCCCCAATCTGTAAATCCTGACACCTGCCCTGCCTTTCCCTGATTTCCAGAACACATTCCTGCAGGGCAGGTGGGGACTTGGAGGCTCTGGGTCCATACTCTGCTCTCTGGGTGTTTATTCCCCTTGCCAGGAGTTGAGCATTTGAGCAGTCTGCTCACAGAGCTTCAGCTGGCACTTAATTTGTTCCCCAATTAAACATCATCTGAGGGAGATTTACTAGACTTGGGCGATGGCGATTTGCTCCAAAAAGCAGCTTTGAACTGGGTGCTGTAAGAAGTCATGGAGCAGCTTCTGAAGTGGTGGAGTCAGGGGGGTTCTGCCCCATTTTTGTGACTGTCTGTGGGGTTCCTGCCGTGAGGAAATCCTCCCTGCACAGAGCAGCTCCATGGCAGAGCCTGCTCTGGGGGGAGCAGCTTCACCTGACAGCCAGAGCTGCTTCCTGAGGTGCTGCTGGATGGAGGTGAGGCAGGGATAAAAACCATCCTCCCCAAGCCCCAAACAAAGCCCTGCCTCCCCCTGATTGTTCCTATAAAGTTGTTTAAGGCAGCACCTACTGTAACAATATCAGCTGTGCCATCTGGGCCTTTTTAGCTGCTCCCATTGCTGCCTCCTCCTGCGACATCTCCAGGTCCCTCCCTCACCCCTTCAACGTCCCCTCTTCACCTCCCACCCACAAATTGGAGGAAAATACAGATTAAAGCACTCTCCAGCCATGGAGACGTGGCTGATGAACCTGCAGCCCTCAAACGGGTTCTCTGCCTGCCTTTCCTCCCATTCCCAGCTCCTACAAGCTCCACCAGAGCTCCCCAGGCCGGGGATTTCTAATGCTGTTAATTACTGCCGAAGTCAATCATCAGCTTCCAAGTTAATTTAGGAGGGGAACTGCTGAGCTGCAAGCAGGCTGGCAGTGAAACAGAGCACAGGCTCGTGGAAGCTCCATTTCCTTTGGAAAATAAAGGATGGGGTATAAAATAAACTGGGATGGAGGCTGTGGTCCTGCAGGGCTGTGGATGCACAAACAGGCTGCTCTGCTCCCGGGGCACAGCAGCAGAACCTGCCAGGTTTTCAGAACTTGCCTTTATTTTTAATTTTACTTGGAAAAAAATGTGCAACAAAGTATAAAATAAAAACTTCCTAAAAGAGCAAATCTTATTAATTCTGCTTCTACAAGTCACGTAAGCTCTTTTACAATTGTTTCTTCAACTAACTAACTAAATAATGTTTATTTTTTATATATAATATTTAATAACAGTAATAGTAGTAGTAGTAGTTTGATATTTGGAAAAAAAAGACTCTGCAATGATTTATCTATTTTTACTTATAGAGTTAAAATAGATGATTTAGCCAAAATTAGAAACCTTAATTGCAGGCATCTTAAGTGTCATTCTCTTCTATTGGAATGGCAATATTTTAAATTGAAGAATCAGCAGGAGGAATTGTCTGTGCTTTGATTAAAGATCCTCTAAAAATACACAGAAATATTTAAATTTACTTANTAGTTCACCCTTTGCAAGTAATTTTGGGACATGATTGTTTCATTGATGGTAACTTAGCCCACTTTCCTCCCCAATCTGTAAATCCTGACACCTGCCCTGCCTTTCCCTGATTTCCAGAACACATTCCTGCAGGGCAGGTGGGGACTTGGAGGCTCTGGGTCCATACTCTGCTCTCTGGGTGTTTATTCCCCTTGCCAGGAGTTGAGCATTTGAGCAGTCTGCTCACAGAGCTTCAGCTGGCACTTAATTTGTTCCCCAATTAAACATCATCTGAGGGAGATTTACTAGACTTGGGCGATGGCGATTTGCTCCAAAAAGCAGCTTTGAACTGGGTGCTGTAAGAAGTCATGGAGCAGCTTCTGAAGTGGTGGAGTCAGGGGGGTTCTGCCCCATTTTTGTGACTGTCTGTGGGGTTCCTGCCGTGAGGAAATCCTCCCTGCACAGAGCAGCTCCATGGCAGAGCCTGCTCTGGGGGGAGCAGCTTCACCTGACAGCCAGAGCTGCTTCCTGAGGTGCTGCTGGATGGAGGTGAGGCAGGGATAAAAACCATCCTCCCCAAGCCCCAAACAAAGCCCTGCCTCCCCCTGATTGTTCCTATAAAGTTGTTTAAGGCAGCACCTACTGTAACAATATCAGCTGTGCCATCTGGGCCTTTTTAGCTGCTCCCATTGCTGCCTCCTCCTGCGACATCTCCAGGTCCCTCCCTCACCCCTTCAACGTCCCCTCTTCACCTCCCACCCACAAATTGGAGGAAAATACAGATTAAAGCACTCTCCAGCCATGGAGACGTGGCTGATGAACCTGCAGCCCTCAAACGGGTTCTCTGCCTGCCTTTCCTCCCATTCCCAGCTCCTACAAGCTCCACCAGAGCTCCCCAGGCCGGGGATTTCTAATGCTGTTAATTACTGCCGAAGTCAATCATCAGCTTCCAAGTTAATTTAGGAGGGGAACTGCTGAGCTGCAAGCAGGCTGGCAGTGAAACAGAGCACAGGCTCGTGGAAGCTCCATTTCCTTTGGAAAATAAAGGATGGGGTATAAAATAAACTGGGATGGAGGCTGTGGTCCTGCAGGGCTGTGGATGCACAAACAGGCTGCTCTGCTCCCGGGGCACAGCAGCAGAACCTGCCAGGTTTTCAGAACTTGCCTTTATTTTTAATTTTACTTGGAAAAAAATGTGCAACAAAGTATAAAATAAAAACTTCCTAAAAGAGCAAATCTTATTAATTCTGCTTCTACAAGTCACGTAAGCTCTTTTACAATTGTTTCTTCAACTAACTAACTAAATAATGTTTATTTTTTATATATAATATTTAATAACAGTAATAGTAGTAGTAGTAGTTTGATATTTGGAAAAAAAAGACTCTGCAATGATTTATCTATTTTTACTTATAGAGTTAAAATAGATGATTTAGCCAAAATTAGAAACCTTAATTGCAGGCATCTTAAGTGTCATTCTCTTCTATTGGAATGGCAATATTTTAAATTGAAGAATCAGCAGGAGGAATTGTCTGTGCTTTGATTAAAGATCCTCTAAAAATACACAGAAATATTTAAATTTACTTAATAATATCACTACAGTTACAATGTGTAAAATAAGGACAAATATCTTGTCAAGGATATGGGAGGGGTTGCTGGCTTTTTTTGTTTGTTTGTTTTTATTAGAATCACCATGTCACATTTGAAAAGTCCCTTTAGGTTTTGAGCAGTTACAACCCCAAAATGAACAATCTTCCCTCATACTACACCACTGCCAAAATCACAGATTTCTCTATGCAGAAACAACCTCAAAAAATTGGAGACTGTTCAGAATTTTTACCGTATCAACATTCATATTCCAGATTAATCTTTAGGATCTTCTTTCCAGAGACACTCAGCATCTCCTCTTCTCCTTAACCACAGAGAGAGCTGCGGAGCTCAGTAATTTGGAAAAATTAGGTATTGATTGATTTCTGCCCTTATTCCCCTTATTTATTCTGTGTCTTAGTCCATCACTGTAAGAACCTATAAAAGCTTTTCTCTAACTCCCCCCAGTTTATTTTCAGTGCAACAGCTTTAAGTCAGTTTGAAAATGAGAGAGCACAGCCAGAATTCTGTGTACAGGTGTCACTGCACAGGCACAGATCAAAGGGAAATCCCTGGTTCCCAGCAGAGCAGGGACAGACCCCCAGCTCCTGCCTTGTGAGAACAGCAATCCCCCCAGGGACCTGAACAGGGAGCAGGGGAAATACCCCACCCTAAAGAAGGGAAAGCCAGACCTGTTCCAGTCACAGCCCAAATGCTGGAGTTTGTTAAATCATCTGTGCTTTACCCAGCCTGACCTGGCAACTGGTGCTGGAGAAGGTAAGACAACATCCTGCATGGCCTTTTGAAGGATTTATGGAAACACAATGAATGTGTCCACCAGGCCAATAATCTCCAATTTACTATTTCTTGCCAAGCTGTTGGTGTATCCCTCCAAGCACATGAACCAACAGGCACTCCAATACAACATCATGCTTTCATTGTCAAACCACCTGTAGCATCTGGACAGTGGTTTATGGGCAACAAAAAGGCATTATTTAGTGATGGAATATGTGTTAAAATGCAACCTTCTGCCTTTCTCAGTGTAAAGGACATGCATGCTATGCAAAAGAAAAGCTGAACACTGACTCTGCAGTAACACAGCTTTCAAGTGGGAGACGTATTTGGAGAATGCTTTAGATGCTCTTGGCTTAGAAATGAACACAGGTGATGTGCCCATTCTCTGTTAGCTTCCTGAGCAAGTTATTTCCTTCTGGCTATTGAAAATAGCATTACATGGTCTTTGATAAAGGCAACTGATGTCCTTCTATTCAATAAAGGGAATGAAAATTGCAGAAAGCACAATAGAGATGTGTTTATTCCATATTTTGAGTAGGTTTTACTTTTCCCAGGAGCTATGCTGAAGATTAACAACCAGGATGATTGCTGTCTTTATAATAATGTATTCAATTACCAATATGGTTTTTTCTCTCTTCCCAATTTGTTCCAGCTTTGCTCTGAATGGAGACACCACTCCTGTCAAATGGCAATCATGTCAGCACTTTGCAGCTTCACTTCAGAGCTATCAACAGCATCAATCTTGCTGACCCCAGTGACAAAGCAGCAAAAAAAAAAAAAAAAAAAAAAAAGAAAAAAAGCAGGGAGAAAGAAACAAAGGAGGGAAATGTGAGACCACAGAATAGGGAAAACAAACCAGGGCAAGGAGAACAGGCAGGTACTGACCAAACCTGCACAAGCATCAGTTCATTATCACTTCATGTGGGCAGGCCTCTGAGACACAGAGCAACCTCCTGGGCTTCAAACCTCCTTCTCTCCTCTCCCTTCGCTGTCTGGGACACCCAAAAAGCAGGCTCACCCCCAGAGCCCAAGGAGCTGGATGACAATTTGGCACTGACCACTTGCTGTGCTGCAGCTTCCTTGGAGCCTCCTGTGCCAGCTGAGTATCCGGCAGGTTTTATTCTACATCTCTGCTGAATATGTAACTCTGCTCATTTTTTTCCAACTTTAGCATCCAGTTGTATTGAATTATGAGGGATGCTCACTAATATGACTGACAGATTGCCTGTCTACACAGAATCCAAACTAGACAGCAAAATTACTTTAAATCGTCCTCCACAGCAAACCTCAACAACACCAGGTACTACTGCAAGCCCTTGGAGGACAACAAAGCAGGATTTTCTAATTTAACCTTTTAAAATGTTATTTGCAGAAACACTTTTCAAATTCTTCATTTCCCTTTCAACAGTTGTTGAGACTTTAAAATGCTGCTGAAATAAAACAGCTTCAGGCTTGACTAATGCTGTACTCCGTGGTAAGGAACTATTTGATTATTCTGTTTTGACAGCTAATAGAACAGGTTTAGTATTTCTACAGAAAGGGAGTTTGAACTGGAAATATTAGTTTTGTGTTGCTAATGACAATTCCTCAACATTTCTACTAGAGAGAATCCTCGAGTGGATGAAAAACATCCTTCCTACATGAACAACCAGCTGTAGGAGAGACTGGAAGTAAGGAAATGCCAACCAACCTTTTGGATTTGCTTGGGTTTTGCTGCAGGGCTAATTCTGTAACCAACAGCTCTCAGAGCCACAAACCCAGGATTTGCCTAATGAGTAATTTCACCCTGCTGAGACCCTCAGTGCCAAACACTGTCCCTGGGGAGGTGTAAAGGTGACCCTGTGACCCTGCCTGGTGTCCCATGTGCATTTCCTCTACCCCAGCACCCAAACTCCTGAGCTGTGGCAGCCTCTGCCCATGGGTTCAGCTGGGCACTGCAGAGGGGCATGGAGCTGTAACCACACAGGGCAATGCCCTCTTCCCTTCCCAAAGCACACAGTTTGTGCCACCAGCTCCTGTGCTGCGGGTGTGAAACTTTGGAACTCCCCAAAAAGAGCTGGTTTAGTATTCTGCTGTGTACCCCGGGCTCAGCTCCTTTTATGGCCCTGTGGAGTGAATCATTTTTGCAGGGAAGCTCACTTTGCTCCTCCTGTGTTCTACAAACAGTGAGGATGGGGCTCTCTGTCTCCTTCCCCATCACCTTTCCTGCTGGTTGCAGCTGCAGCACCTTCCCAAGCCATGGGCTGAAGCTTTCAGCAAGAGTTTATTTGATGTTATGACAGAAATAAAAGGTGTGAGAGAAGAGGTCTGTATGGGCAGGATGCACAAATACATTGTAAGGCTCAAGAATTGAATCCAGAGATGTTTTCTATTAAATTTGTTTCAAGAAATGGTCAATAATTAAGTCTCCCACAGGCCCTGGCCATGTACGTTATTTTAGCCTATTGAATACAGCTAAACTTACTCAGTTCCACTGCTATGGAGGTAGAAGGTACAAGGGCTCAGGAATTAACTACAGACAATGTGAGTGTAAATGATAAATAATAAAAGTTTAGTTCATACAGACACCAGACAATATGTTGACTGAAAAACAAACAAAAATGTTAAGTTTATCCACCATCCACTGTACAGGATTGTTAAACACTGCCCTGGGTGAGGACAGGCATGTGCCTGGCAGGTCCCACCGCTGCCAGCTCCCTTGATGGCAAGATGGTGACAGAAATCAATCCAACAGGCAGCAAGACAAATAAGTCATCTGTATCAGAGCTAAAATATGGTGTTGATCAATAACAGAAAATGAACTCGCACTCCTTTGCCAAGAAAATAGATTATTTAATCACAGTACAGACAGATAGAGATGTTACATAATCAAAAAAATAGCTCGTGCTGCTATATTTAGTGGCCACTGTCTTCTAGAGAGGAGGGCAAAAGTACACCCATTATCAGCTACCAGCCCTCTGCTGAAATGGTTTTCTGATGAGTTAAGCTGGTCAGACATGCTTAACACCACGATATTGTATATTTAAAACTACAACAACTGTGACGAAGGCAACAAATGGGGGAAAGACAAGGGAGTCACTGCTGTCCTATGGACAGAAATCCTCAGAGTTAAAAGGATCAAGTCCCAGCCAGAACTTATACACCAGGGGATCTCAGTCACTTCTAACTTCCAGGCTACCTGGAGTTTCCCATCAAGGGATGAGCGTTAGTACAGCACATTTGCAGTTTATGACTGGTCGCCTTTCACAGTTATTGCTGTGATTTCTTAGCAATAACCAGTGGAATTGCAGGAATTTGCAGAACAAACAGAAAATCACTGATCAGGACCATCAGCACAGAGCTCACTTGATACCACTGCAGCCTGCCTGGCCATGGCACAGCTGAGAGCCTTCCTCCACCCCTGAGATCCACGGGGTCTTCATTAGAAGCTCAAAGGGAAGTCTGTCCATGGATAATCCCCCAGATGTGAACCACATCACCATCAACAGGATCATCTTCCCTCCAGTTTCCCCACCCAACAATAAACACTGGGAAAAAGAGTGCCATTAATGCTGAATTCAAGCATCTCTAGTTTTTATGGTTTCAGGTATGGAAAAATTCAAGTAAGGCACCAGAAAAACCAATAGTTACACTAAGGGCTTCCACCCTTTCACATAAAAGTGGAAGAAAACTCCCTGTTCTGGACTGGAACATGGATAAAAAGAACATTAAGTAGAATAGCCAGTGATTAAACTTATTAACCACCCTTTCTTCTATTATTTTAGGGTTCAAACCCAACAAGGAACTACAGAAATTGAGATTTGCATGAGGTTTATAGAGCTGCTTCACATGGGTGTGCAGCCACAGCAGCTCTTGTTTAAAGCAGTCCTGGAAGGTGGTGATTCTGCAGGACCAAAGCTTTGCCATGTATTTTTCCCTGGGATATCCATTTTGCACATCCAAAGTGAGCAAAAATGTCAAGAAGACAAAAAATTCTTGGTGAGCATTTTAGAGAGATAAGAAAACAAACAGTCTAAACAGGGATCAGAGATGCTGCTTCAGTGTAAGATACATTAAAGACCCCTCGAATGTTCAGGAAAGCTAGAGAGGAAAGAAAGCACTATGCCCATTAATAATAATAATAAAAGATAATTACAGCTGGCTCCAAATGTTAACAATTTAATAGTTACAGGATCTAAGTACTGTAAATGACTAATGCAGGCAGCAAATGTATTTGCAGCAGCGTGCAAAACAAAGCCCTTAAAAGTAGATAGCTCTGGGAAAGGAAGGATAAACTGCTTTATAACAACAGCTCTGAGCACAGGATGTGAAGAAGGGCTCTGTATTATCTTCCTTTTGTGACTGCTGACAAGAACATGTCCTTGATTTACCAAGATGATGAAAACCCAATAATGCCCAATTTGGGAGCACCAGATACCTCCATGATTCCAACAGCAATGTTGTATCTTTACTGTTCTTATGAGAATGATACATGATGGGTGATTTTTTTTCTATTTGCACTAGAAGTCACAACACACTTCCAGACTTCATCCATATGAAAAGCCAAGGAAAGACTGCTGATGAATTTAAGTGACCACAAACTGGAATAAGCAACAAAACTGCAGATTATTTACTACCTAGAACTTCCAGGATACAATCTCCTACCAGAAATTGTGTTGAGTAATGCTTTCATTCGATTTGCTCACGATGTTCTCCGTTGATGAATATATCTGATTTCATGTAAATGTGATTAAATAAATCAGACAGTGTTAGGCTGTATTGAGTCTCAAGAGGTTCTAATTCAAGATGTGCAATACTTGCCCCAATAAGCGCAACTGAGTTAAACCTTGTGCATTATTACCTCCTCAACCTCAAAAACCCTCTGGTTGCCTCCTTATTATTGTTAACATGGGTGTAACATGAGATTTTGCATAAATTGCCCACACTGATTGCAAGGTACGTGAGGACTGAAGAGGAAGGGACAGGAGAGACAAGGAGAAATAAAGAAGGTGGGAAAATTCCTTCAAAGCATCTCGACTTCCTTGGAGCGCCCAGCTCCTGGCACACAGAGGGATCAGGTAACATGGAGTGAGTGCTGGGGCTGACATTTGCAGGTAGCAGAAATCAGAGGGTTTTTGAGGTTGAGGAGGTAATAATGCACAAGGTTTAACTCAGTTGCGCTTATTGGGGCAAGTATTGCACATCTTGAATTAGAACCTCTTGAGACTCAATACAGCCTAACACTGTCTGATTTNGCAGAAATCAGAGGGAATGGCTCTGAAACCAAGGTTGTTGATAATCAGTTGTTTACACATGATGTTACAAGTCTGATCTGAAGCAGTACAAGTGCCAGATTTTCACCTGCCACACAGAAGTTCAGGTCACACCAATCTTTTTGAGCAGGGAACATCAGCCAAAGAATACAGTGAGCTCACATATTTACTCCTTGCAAATTAAAACAGGCTTTTTGGAAAGGTATTAGATGAAAAGCAGCATGATTCAGAACAGGAACTGTGCCTGCAAGTGGCAGTGCCACCTTGATCTGTTAGTCCCCACCAAACTTGTATGTGCCACCTGCAAAACGTCTCCTGAGGGTGTCACTTCCAGCACAACTATCCTACAAAACTGGGTTTCTGGCTTCCAGGCTCTAGGGGATGAAGGACATGGGGGCTTTTCCTGACTCTCATTTACTCTCTGTGAAATCAAGTTCAGATGGAGCACCAAACCCCTCATTTCTACAGCAGATTACCACAGAATGGCTTGGGTTGGAAGGGACCTGAAGGATCATCCCATTCCAACCCTCCTGCCACGGGCAGGGACACCTTCCATGGGCAGGGACACCTTCCACGTGCTCAGGGCCCTGTCCAACCCAGCCTTGAACACTTCAGTCACTTTTTGTTCATGCACCTTCTGCCAGGAGGCAGGAATTTTACCCCTTTATGAGTCAGTCCCTAGATCTCTCCTGGAGTTTGGCAGAGAGGTGAAGAATCCCACAGCCCACACATTCTGTGGGAACCACACTGGAATTGTAGCCCATGGCAGGAGCTCTTCCCACCCAGGGAACAACTCCTACCACGAAGGCAAGGCTGAGTTTGCACTTAACCAATGGATTAGGGCTCATCCATACCCCAAAAGGGTTTATTTGCTCTACTGCAGACAAATTCTGATATGAACTGGCAGACAATGCACTGGCTGAATGCTGGAACAAAGAGGCTGTTGGTGTCTCCAGCAAGTTAGAGACAACACTAAACAACTCCACTTGTAAGCAGAACATTATTTTCCCTGATATCATACACAGAAGCTGCTGTTTAATTAAAACTAAGCTGCTTAAGCCATTAAACTGGCAAATGGCTGTACCAAATGACTTGTCATTGTTAGCATTCCAGTAGCAGGAGTTGTTTGTTGTCACTCAGATGGCAACTTTCAATGCTAATGCACATTTCCCAACTGGCTCCACGGATCTAAACCAGCCCAGGACAGGGAAGTTATTAAAAGTGCTGCTGCATATTACCAAGGAATACCTTCTTCAAAGACACTCACATCGTGTACTCTGCTGCAATTTAATTATTTCAAACTTCTGCCCTAGAAATATGAGCCATTCCAGGCATTCACTTGCATTTTAAAAAGCAGAACGTGTATCAATTCTGGCTTTGAGCCCCAAGTTTAAGCAAGTCCAGATACAGCCTCCTGATCTAGATCCTGCAGATCTCAGCATCAAAATCTGTAATTAAAAAGCATAACCTACGACAACAGCTACTTTATTCTGACTACATGCAAATAAAAAAAAAGAAAATAAATAAAAAAAGTCAATATTTTATCTTGGGTCAGTAAGAAGAAAAGATCATTCTGGCCATGCAGACAACCTTCAAAGCCATGGACGGTGAGCATCCAAGAATCCAACTGGAGACATTCCAAAGGACTCAGTTTGCTCATCACTGGGATTTGGGTCAAGACAGGGAGCATCAGGCAGAGGTGTCTCTGGAATTCATGGTAGGACACTCTGCCTCTTCTCCTCTGCAAACTTCTTTCCCTTCCCCTAAATGGGAAGGACTGTGGTGAGGAACAGAAATGGTTAAATTGAATTTGTCGATTTTTTTACTTCCTGTGAGTCATGTTTCTCCACTCTACCCCTCTGCACATAAAAATCTGCTACAACTCATTAAATAAATATTTCCACTTGGGCTCAGTAAAAACAGAGGAGTCCCACAATAAAGCACCACACAGGTAAAACAATGAAAAAGGGTAGAATGATTAAAACAGCCCATCCCAGTGCCCTGAGATGGGGCAGCCAGTGGTAACACAGCATTAATATTATGGCAGATGCCATGTGCACCTTTTCTCCTTTGGTGTGGTCTCCAGGAAAGAAGAACATTTCCATTCACCACAGAATGACCTAATGGATGCCCAAATGAATGATCAGCAAACACATTTTATGTGCTTCTATTTATGTACCTTTATTTTTACAGCTACAATGCAAGCACCAGAGCAGCACTTCCACATTCCTATCCAAGGGCTGAAAGACTGCCCACATTAATGAAGTCTGGCCCTACCCTGTGTGCCCTTTTCACATATGGCACAACTGAGTCATCCCCCTTGGTTTAGGTAGTGTGCTTGACACAACAAAAATAAGATGTAGAGGTAATATCACTACAGCAATAAAAACTGGAGTGTCCTTTTCATAAGCCAGTCTCAAACTGAATTCCTATCAAAATACAGTGGTTTTTTTACAGAAATGAAGTTAATAGATACTCAGAACTACTGAATGAACCAACAGGATCTTTCTGCATTTAGCAACAATCCTTGAAAACCTTAATCTTGTGAGTCAGTAATAACAGTGGAGGAAGCCAAGCCAATCCTGGGTCTGTAATAATAAGACAAGCTGTTTAAAAGACCTCCTCTGAAATAAATGTGTAAACGTCTCACCAAGGCTGAGATGCTGATTTAAGATTAGACAGTGTAAATGTACTTATTTTGGTATCACCTAAGAACAACTTGTGCTTCTCATTCACAAAGGTTTAAGGCAAATGGTTTAACAGCACTTGAGCTCAAGCTCCTCACAAAGTCCTTCTCCAAACGCCATTAACACCTCTGCCTGTCCTGTGCCCCAGCCAATTCTCTCTGGCTTTCACCTGTTCTATCACAATTTAAATACATCAAGCTCCTTCTTCATTATCGAAGTCAAACCTACAAATACAAATTTTCTCTTGACAAAATCCTGCCGAGGTCCTCGATGAGGCCGGTCCTGGCTGTGACACTGCTGCCAAAAAAGAACCAGCCAGGAAAACCCCAAAGGCTACAGAGAGAGACAGGGGAGGGTTTTGAGAGCAATATTCCTCCAGATAATGCATTAAGAGTGGTGCTGTTTAAGAAGTGAAGGACTGATACAGAAAAGCTGATGATCAGCACAGCAGCACTAACTGCAGAAAAGCAGAATTATTACTGCCAAAACTACAGAAGAGTAAAAAGTCCAGACATTAAACCAAGTCAGGTGAAGAGGTAGCATTACAGCAGATGAAATTCAACAGTAACAAACATGTGCTAATGCCCTGAAGAGTATTTGGGCTACTTTTCTCCACTGCTGGGCCCTACTCTTGTCGCTAGGTAAATAAGGAGATGGACTAATAGGAACATCCCCATCTAGTTAAGATCACATTCCAAACAGAGCAAAATCCCCTCGGACGGACTATCACTGCATGAACAGCTAAATGATCCAATCTGGAAGAGCAGGAACCTATGGCAAATTCATCTCCATGATGTATTACAGAGCTGATTTAATCTTTTTTCCCTGTCTGGCCATCAAGCCTGGGTTGTTATCAGAGCCCAGACAGTGGGCAAGACAGTGTCCTTTTATCCACTACAGAATGACTGCAGCGTTGTTGAGCCCAGAAAAAGGGAACAGCCTCCAAAATTCCCATTATTAAAAGAGAGAAAACATATCCTAGATCATTTTGGGAGTCAAAATCCTGGCTGTGCGTGTGCATCTGGAATCTTCATCCCATGTGTGTTAATCTACAGGGAAATGAAGTGCTACACCCCGGGTAAGGCAGGGGTTAATTCCAACTGCTGCCGAATGCCCCAAGTCTGTGCTCTGTTCATCAGAGCATTAAATCTGAAAGCTCAAGAGAGTAGTGCAGCCGTGCTGCAAGGGCTATGTTATAAAGTTCTGCATTAAAAATTCATATCGTAGGCTTGCCACAGTACTCAGCTCTGGCTGAAAGGAGAGCTGGCGGGGAAATATTAGACACCCCACTGTCTTTCTGGCAATTGGAGACATTCCTCAACAAACAGCACCTCAGGAAGGGAATGAAAGGGCAAACAAACCGTGAAACAAATCAATGAGTTCAATTATCTCTCTCTCTCTCGGAAAGGAAACTTTTCATTTTTAAGGCTGTTTCATGAAATCTTTTAATGACAGCCCTGCACACGGTGCCGGGCACTCTGGCTGCAGAGCTGGCTGCTTGGCAGGGCTTTTTATTTGTTTTACACAGATTCCCAAACACAGAGGGTGAAACAGAGAGCAGGGTATAGGGATCTCTCTGCAGAACAAGAACTCTACTTACCCTTTACATTACCATGACCACGTGGGATAAGAGGCTGTAGAAATTGTTCCCACTTTCCCTGAAGTGTCTCCAGCAAAGAGTAAATGTAGATTTATTAAGATGGTTAGTTACTCCATGGTTAAGTTATGTGCTCCTCACTACTGGTTAAGGCTGTGTGCATTTCACAGCGATTTATGGCAGCCCAACTGGTGGATGACACAGTTCACAATGATGGAAATGGGTGGTATATTTTTATGAAAGCCATATGTGTCCCTCAGGTTATCTGTCTGATGTAACCACTGTATTCAGGCAGGTTAATAATCCCCATCCCATAAATGAGGAAATACATAGGAAATGAAACATCAGTAAATACAATTTCTTGAGGAAATCATGCAAAAAAAAGTTAACCTGCTCACCATCCTCCCCTGCAACTCTGCTTAGCACCATTTAACAGAAAGATTCCCTTTTCCCAGAGCTGAATTTCAGCTCAAAGGAAGGGAAAGGAAGAAAACAGAAACCATTGGACAAAAGTTGCCATGGCACTTCATCTGTATTTTTATATATATATATATATGAATATATCTGGTTGTTAGTACAGTGGAGAACCCAAGTGACTTCAGCCCAGCAATCTGGGTTTCGAGGGGCTCAGCCCCATGAGGAGGGGCAGGAGGGCAGGAATTCATCCTGAGGGTGCAGTCCCCAGGAAACCCAGGAGATTTATGCCCAGCACAAAACAAATCAACACCAGACTAGCCTAAAGCCCCTCACTAATAAAAACCTGCATGGGGGAGGGAATAAACCCCCACCATTCAGCTGAAAGTTCATTAGTTCCACGGAAAGAATGAAGACAGGCTGGAGAGCTGGTGATCACAAGTAACCAAAGATCAGCTATTAAAAGGCACTGAAAGTCTGCCACAAAAGGTTAGTAACCCCAAGGCAGTGCTTCAGTCAAATTTAATTTTTGCTCAAAATTTCTTACAAACAGGCACTTAGAGCTTGCAAGCAAGACTTGGTCAGCTGGGGTTTATTCTGGGTTTCAAGCAGCTGCATCCAAGCAAAACAGGGGAAGCAGAAGTCCTTGCCTCTGTGTACTGCCTTGATTTCTCAGGTGTGATCCTTGCTGTAGTACTGGTTGCTTTCCAGTATTCCAGCCCCTGAGCAATCTCCCTGTGACTCAGTTTCTCAATGTGTTCAAACTCTGGGAGGCAAGGCACAAAATCACAGCCTCTGCTCTGTTCTGCTCCTGCAGAAACACCAGAGAGGCGTTAAGGGTTAATAATCTCAGGCTTACAGGATTCGTGTATTATGCATTTGTTTATTTAATGCTTTACATGAATGCTAATGAAGTTATTAACAGGCCTGCATGTTGTCTATTGTTTTTCTTGGATTTAGTGTCTGCACCATCCTGCCTTATCCCTTCTGCTCCACGAGCTGGCCAACACCCAGCTCTTCCAAATCCCTGAATCAGTGTTCTATCCTGGATTCTCAGGTTCCTGATCAAAGACAGTATTTTTTAAAACTTCTTTGTTGAAACATTATCTTTTAAAAAAATCTCATCAAGATAAAGCAATTCTATTTCCCCACACAAGATATTTTCTGTGACACAAAATCCCACATGGCCTTATTGTCTTTTAATTAGATCAGAGGATATGTAAATGAGACAATATTTCTTAGGTCCCATTAAGTGATGTCTCCAGGAGGATCAGAGGGGGCTCAACCAGGCAGGACGTGCTCCCGTGACATCCCCACCCTCACACTGACCTACCCCACGCTCCAACTGCTCCTCAGGAAAGTCCTGGATTTACTGGAAATGCCACTGTTTTATGGCCTTATTGCTGCCAAAACTGCTCCAAGTCTGCACACCAAAACCCCTTTTCTCCTGCAACCAGAGCAGAGGGCAAATGCAGGAGTGCAGGTGCTGGGTGACTCCTGCATGTGCCAATGCAGACACCTCCCTCCCAGCCCTGCTTCTGCCACAGACAGGAGAAAAAGGGCTCAAAGGGAACTCAAAGGAAATTATATGGGAGTGGGCAAGAGAAAAAATTGGGAGTTTTAAAGCAGGGATGACCTGTACAGCAATGCAGGCCAGGACTTCATCCTGTAGCCTTTACCCCGAGAAATGGGAAGACCCCTGAGTTCCCAGAATCAGCAGTAAGAACTGATGACACAAATCAGAAATACCTTTTATTTTTAAAGCAACTGTGGAAAGGATAACATCCCTACTTCTGCAGCCAGGGGGCTGACAGCTGGGGCATCACAGCAACTTTTTAAGGCAGGGATGAGTTCAGACCTACCTACATTTAGGTGTAGGTTTAATGAGATGGTGAAAAACCTTGCTAATGAGGAAACAGCACAGGGATACTTCCATAAGCCAAGCTGTGCCAGATGCAGCCCCTGACAGTGATGGCTTACACCTTCCTGCTCTTGGAAAAGGCAAAAAAAAAACCCAAATGAAAGCATTGGGGGAATGTCAAAGTTGTCTATATGAAACAATGTGGGACCTGGGGAAGCAGGGCTGCCAGCTTTCATAGCAAACACCTGGATTTCCAAAGGGAAAGAAGAACAGGGCAGAAGAAAGAGGCTGTTTTCCAGGATACAGAGCTTTAGTGCCTGGGATCTCACCAAGTTCCCTTAACTTCCATTCTTGTTCAGGACATTCTCGTCTCTCAACAAATGAGGGAGCACAGAGAACTTTCCTGACTCATTTCTCTGCCTGTGTGGGAGTGGGAAAAGCAGCTGGAATCCATCCCTGGAGCACAGGGAGAGTTTCCAGTACACACCAGTGCAGGAAACCACCCATTACACACGAGGTCAGGTAGAGACAAGCACTGCAGCACCTCTCAATTTAAGTCAGCACCTCCTGGAGAGCTCTTTGGGGCTGGAAATGGGTGACCCCACGGGCCAGGGCCCCCCTGCAAACAGCTGAACCATTTGTTTCTGATCATCCCAGGGTTTCCTTCTCCCCTCCATCCCAGCCCTGCAGGAACTGGAGCACTGCACAGCCACGTGCCCTCCTGCTGTCACAGACAAGGCCTCGCCAGGAAGCGCTTCTGCACCAAAATAACTCTGTTGATTTGCTACTTTGCATTGAAAAAAAAGATAAAAAAAAAAAAGAGACTTGTAATTTGCAGACACACATGAAAGAGCTGTGTGGAACCCAGGCTCAGCTGACTGGCAGATGCAAGCCCAAGGACCTTGTCCCTGCTGGGGGCAGATGTGCCTTCGCCAGGAGGTTTTCCTTCCCTCTGACTCGCTCCTCGCTCCTCTTCTTCCTCACAAGGCCCTCCCAGGCACCTTCAAAGTTCAGCTGCTACAGGTAACGGGACCTGCTGTGGTGAGACGGCTCAAAAACCTGGAATGTCCCTTGGCTGGCCTCACAGGGAAAGCCAATCCCTGCTGGAGGTTGGGACTGCAGAACTCACTCGAGGTCCATCTGTCCCTGGGGCTGGCAGCTGCACCAGCCTGGAGAGGTCTGGCTGCACAAGAGCAAGGGGGGACAGACAGGACAGGGACACAGGGACACTCCTGCCCCTGGTCACCCCCCACACATCCACGGTCTCTCCATGCAGCTCCATTCCCATGGAGAAGCCCTGGCTGCACCCATGGCCGGGATGACCCCCAGCCCGGCTGGCACAGGAGCCAAAGTGCTTTGCATTTATTTAAAGATTTCCATCTAAGGATCTCATGTCAACCCAAGGTTATAGATAACAGGGTGATGACTAGAATATGCTGGAATACCCTAAGGCTATGTTTTTCTACTTTGGGTTGTTAAATAACACCAGCTTTTAGGCTATACTAGAAAAAGGAACTGAACAGTCTCACTGGAGGTTAAAACACAAACAAAATAAAAGCCCTGAGAGGACCTAGGGCACTTTGGTGCTGTCAGAAAGTTACATTAACTAATTTGTAAGCATTACAAGTCTAACAAAAGAGGCAACAGAGCCCAGCTACAGCACGAACTCCTACTGACTCCAATGGCTCCATTTATATGGAGTTCTCAGAAAAGCACCCTTAGAAATGAAAAATGAAAATAAATAACCTTTTTGTCAATTTGTGGTCTCTCATTCGCATGTCTGCATATTTCTAGGCTCCAGCCAAGGCTAGACTGTTGCCTTTGGGCATTATCCACACTCCTCGTGCCTCAGTTTCCCTACCTAAAAGTAAAGGTTCTTGCCAGTGCTTCAAGCAAGCACTCAGGATTTCACAGAGCCAAGTGTTTCACAGGAACACTGAATTCTCTTCCCATACAACTTTGCAGCTTTTCTGGTGTGACTGCAGGCTGAAACAAAAATGTGACAAAAAAGGGGCTGGTTTGCACATGGGCTCTCAAGCCTTCCTTCACACCAAAGCTTTAGGTCAAACTAAGAAACAGGTCCCCAAAGTATTTCCATTCATCTTCACTTGTAGACTTTAAAGCAAAATATTAATGTTATAATAGTGACTTTCAGCCTTGGGAGTTTTGCATAAGGCACAGTTAAAACTTTGAACCTCAAATGTTAAATGCAGACAGAGCTTTCTGTAAGATTCAAAACATTCAAATTTTCTTCACTTTTTTTTTTCTTAAAAAAAAAATAGTAGCTCTCTGTAACATCTTCCCTGGTTTTTCATCCTCTCATTGCCACCAATCCTGGGGTTTCACTGGTGGCAGCAGGAGTAGGAAACTGAGGGAAAAACTCTGAAAACAGACATGGCCTATGAAGTTCTCCATCTCCTGTTTTTAGGGAAATCACTTTAAATACAGCAATAATTCCAAAGCTGAGCATTAGAAGTTAATGACTCATCAAAGGAACAGGAAATAGGAAACTTTAAGACCTTAGAGGCACAGCCAATAGAAGCTATTTCATGTCATGTCCACCCTAACTACAGTACTTCAGGCTCAATGGGGGAAGCAGCATTTGAGACCATTTATCACAGTAATTATGTGATGTTGGAGGGAGCACAACTTTGTTTTTTACTCAGTTTGACCTGAAGCACCATCAAAATGGAAGAGGACAAACATTTGAGAAGTGATATATTGGCACCAGCCAACACTTGACCAAGAGAGATTGGTTAAAAAAAAAGTTAAGTAAATAATTGAATTCTCACTATATATTGGGAATTATTCCCCTGAAGTCCAAGTTAACTGAGATTTGCCCGAATATAACAGAAAATTTCATGTGAATACTTCAATTCCACCACATAACTCCAGGCAGAAATAACTCTTCAGGAATTCTCCAAAACTTCTGCTCCCCTGTCTCCAAGCCTAATCCTACACTCCTTCCATGCAGAAAAGCACATTTGTAGAACTTTACACTGATGCCTGAAGGACAGGTCTGTTTGATAATGTGCAAGAAGAGCATTGTTTACCCCAAAGAGCCAAAAACCAAAGGTGTCTCCTCCTGTTCCCATTGTCCTCCTGTGTCATCCTTAGCTGCCAAAAAACCCAATAATCAGTCTGATCTATGGAAGGATAACAATTCTCTGCCCATATACTGGAGGCAAAACGTTTCTCTGCAAGTTATTGAAAGTAGCTGTGTTTAGATGACTGGGTCAGTAAATATGAGAAGCTCCTTCTCCCTTGCGTTCCTGTGCTACTTTTAGAAGGACAAAAAGTTTGAATCTTACAGAAAATCCACTGGTAACAAAACAGGTGGTGGTAGAGCTGCTCTGACTGACAACCTTAACCTAAACATTTTCTGGTTTGTGTTGTTTATGAAGGCTTTTTATTGCAGAATTGGGGGGGGGGAGTGGGCAGTACCCGAAATCCTCACAAGACTACTTAAAGCTGGCTGCTGAAAATGGAGCATTTCAGTGAAATTCGATATTTTCTTTCATCAAAGGCAGGGAGCCTCAACCCACATGTTAACAGTAATGTAACAAGCCTACTGTATGTGCTGCAACCCAAGGTCCTTTTCCAATTAGAATTCATTTAGGTTGGGGGAGAGCAGGGGTCGGAGCAAAGAGGTGGCTCTGGAATTGATCTCAAACTGGAATCCAAGCATTCCGGCTGGGAACTCAGCTGGGAATCCATCCCAAGCACTTGCTTGGATTTTGCAGCAAACCAGAAGTGAAAGAGCAGTGTTAGAGAGAACAGTTTGTCCCTGGAAAACTGAGGAAATGTATACAGAATGTTTCTTTTTCTACAAAGAAAGAATGAAAATGTCTGTTGCACCAGGAAAAAAAAAGCAAAACAACCCCAATATTCTTTTAATTTTGCTGAAACTCAAGTCTGAGTTTGCTTTTCAGTTCCAGGTCTGACAGAATCTCCAGATCAAACTCATTAGGGCTGGTTAAATCCAGGTTTGCTGATAGGAACGTGTGGGACAGCAAACAAAATCAGTGTCAGGCCTCGAGAGAGGATGTGCCTCTTTAATTGAAAAAGGCAGAGTAATCATTCATTTATTTAACCCAGAGATGATTATAATCTGAAAACCTTGAAATCCTCTTACACAACAACTGTTTTGGCAAGCCCCTCTGTGTTCCAACAAATATTAAACTGTGCTTGCCATTTGTCTAAGGAATCTTGTATTAATAAACATGAAGAAGAACACTTTTACCTCCCACACTCAATGACAGAAGAAAACAAAGACCAGCTGTATTCATCAATGGATCCTTGTTCTGCACATAAAGGCTAATTACATTTTACTTCAAGCCTACACATGGAAAACTTTGCTCCTGCCATCTTGTCAAAGGCAGCTTCTGATATTCCAGCTGACAGACTGCAATGACTGCACATAATAAACTTCTTTTTGTCATTAACACCTTCAGTGCCCGGCCCGGGGCTGTGCTGGGGCTCAGGGAAGGGGCAGGGGCAGCACACACCCACCTGCTGGGAATTTTGGACGTGGGGATGACAGAATTGGACTGGAAATTTTAATTCCAGCCGCTGATCTCATCTGAAGGTGCCTGGCTGTGCCTCTGTCCCTCCCCTTGCACGTAGAGTACTTTGAACGGGACATTGTGAAAAGATAAAACAAACACGTTGACATAATGATTCCCAACTTTTCAGATCACCACAACCGGTCTCCAGGATAAAATCCAGACTCCTTAATGCTGATAATGAAGACTTCTCACTCTGTATTTCTTTTGCTTCTTGGGGTTTTTTTGCCTTGTTTGAAAGATTTTCAAAGTTTCAAGTAGTTGAAAGACAGCTTTATTCTGAGACTGAAAATCTTAAAAGCACTGTTAGCTTTAAAAAATCGACAATTATCTGTTTTTTTCCCGAAGGCACTCCACTTCATCTGCATCAAATAAGCGTCTGTAAAACTAACAATTCTGGCCTAAGATAAAAATCACATGTTTTTAAAACATAAAATTAAAATTGGCAATACAAGTAGCTTTTCAGACTTAGATCAAAAGAGGGCTTCTTTTAAGAAAAGAATCAAACTGTCTTTCACCCTTTTTATTGGTGTTTTTTCAGCCTTTCTCCCAGCTTTTACAATTGAAATAGATGACTCAATTTCACTGTCTACATTCAGTTCCCTTTTCATGTTCTTCTGGATTTCCATATTGCAAAATTTGGGCTACAAACGCTACAGACGACGGTTGTTATGCAAGAACTATTCCTGCCATAAATATCCAAAACAATGATAAAATATTTCTGCTGTTATTAGGACCTACAAGTTTGTTTTCACAGTACATTAGTCTGGGAGATAAAGTACAAGCTTAATGTCTGCTTCAGGATTCAGCTTCATGACCACTATATTCCAGAGCCAGTCTCCATAATCATTCTGCTACAGAACACAATAAACTTCTTGTTACTGCAGATGCTACTAATTTTATGTAATTCTCTATAAATTAGGTAAGAGTCATTCTCAAGATCATATAAAAATTAAATATTTCTGTGTGAATCTCCCCGAAAGCGTGAGATTAGAAATGCAAACAAATATTTTAGAGAACAGATTTTGCTCAGTGTAAGATAAATTACAGCACTTATGGAAACAGTATTAAAAAATGAAGCACTCTGCAAATAAACACATTAAAAAGGGTGAGGGGTTATTAGGTTCAGTGCCTACAACCACTGATCTCTGCCTGTTCTCTCAGAAGTGACTGCAAGATTAAATAACAGCAACAATATCAGTTATGTGCAGGAAAAAACAAAGTCAATCTGCAGGAATTTAAGGCTCCATCTGAACCAGCTTTTGTTTACATCCCTTAGAGAGGGATGAATCAATGAGGGAACAAATATACTTTTGATCCCCTTGCATGGAACTCGTCCTACATGGAGCTCAAAGGAAACTGGACCAAAATTCACGTGAAAGATTCTCCTGAAGGACATAAAAGGTGTTTAAATTCCAAGTGCTGATTGTTAAAACTACCATGGGCTGAATTTTGTGAGCTCCAGCTGGGTTCCCCACATCCTCGGTGGGGAATCAGATCCTGAACAGGCACAGAACCACGGGGTAAGAAATTTAGAACTGGTGCCAGTTTGACTGGTTTTAACTCTGGGCAGTGGGCACAGGGAAGTGACATTGAGTCCCAGCCCTTCCCCTGAGTGTCCCAGCCATCTGAAATGGCTGCTTCATTCCCGTCCCATTTCCAGACACTGAAATGACTCTTTGTGCTTAATCCCGCTGATCATGAGAATTCCTTCTCATTATTAACTTTCCTTAAATATGAAGGGTTCAAAGGAAACCAGCAGCAGTCTGTCTCTTTTGTTGTTCCCTGCCCTGATGGTTAATAAAACCAGAGGATAATTGGAAACAGTAGCTATTAAGAAGACAAGAATATATATTTTTAAGACTACCTTCATGTTCTACTTGAAAACAAGAAAAATCTGCCTCAAATGCTGCTCTCTGTAATTAGGGGTGAACCTGGCAGAGCAAGGACTACTACCCCAAAAGCAGAAAGAACCAGGGTGCCTAAGAGTCAAACAGAAATCCTTTACCTAAATGAAGCTTTGTTTTCACCAAGATGAGATGATCACAATGAATACCTTATTTCTGAAACTGCCCTATTTCTCTATAAAATACAAGAAATATACAGGCTAAGAGATACACAGATGAAGCACCTGAGAATGAAACCAGGAATGCAGCAGCATGTGTGCCAGGAGACGTGTCTTGTTGGGGGGAAGAAAATATAAAAACTAATAATCTCTCCATAGGAGGCCGAATTATGACCATGTTTTCCAAAAACTTGGATGCCTGAGCCTCCCTCATCTCATCTCTCTCCAACAGACAGATGCAAAACAAAAAAATCAGTGATACCCTGAAGGAAGACATAGAAAGAAAACAGGGAAATCTTACTTTGCAGTAGTTTCTTCATCGTATTTTGTTTTCAGATCAAATAGTTCTGTCCTGGTTTTTTCCAAGGCTAAAAGGCATAAACATGAAGCATTACAGTACTGAAACAGCAGTATTCAGTCATAAATAAGGCTGTACATGTCCTGATGAAAAAAAAATAAAGCTGTACACCTCTTTAGCTTTATCTTTCTACCTAGGCAAACCATTATGGGTTAGAAAAAAACAGAGGGTTTTGACTTTTTTCACAATTTCTTACAGTATTTCTGTTACATTGCAAAAATTTTCACTTTTTGCTTAACCAAGCTAGACATTATTAGCTTCTTATTAAGCTGGCTAAATTGCTCATTCCTGTAAAATACTTATTGCAATAGTTCAGGGAATAAAATTTCTTCTGTTCCCATAGTAAACAAAGCCAAATGTGTCCAGACCTGGAATTTCGAAGCATGCAGAGATGAAAATTAATGGCAAGTCATAGCAACAGGCAAGAAATGGGGTTCATACTGATCAGTACAGATATTTATCACAGTTTGGAAATGTGTGGAACACACATGGAGGATAAGTTCCATGGCCTGCTGTAATTCCAGGGATGCTCTGATTCTCTGTGTGCTCCATGGTCCCTGCATTTGCCAATGACAGCTGTAACAGCAGCGTTTGCTCTGATTCCCAAAGCACATCTGAGCTCTGCTGGACCTCCCTGCACACCAAGAGCTGCTTCACACCCACTCCTGACACACCCAACCATCCCTGTCCTCTCACCTCCCACCTGATCACCTGGAAAAGGTCACAAAAGCCATGCCAAACCTGTTTGCAAAGCTTGAACTTTGTGTTCGGCTTCCTCCAGCTTTGAGGCTGTTGACATCTGGGTCTCCTGCAATTTTCTGTGAAGGGGAGAGGAGAGGTGAGAGCAGAGCCCCTGACCACGTCAAACAACTCATCTGTGCCTTGCAGATTTGGGGGATGGAGGCATTAAATGTCTCAACTGGAATGAGACAACTGCCAACACCACACAGGCTCCGAGGTGCTTCTGTGGGACCCATGAATGCTGTCATGTTGTGAGATGCTGTTCCTACTTTGTGGTCCCACTTATTAAAATTTTAACAGTGTAGCCACCTCATAACATAAGCTGTGAACATTATAAAGAGTTGACTGCTATATAAATGACAACTTCAGTGGAAGGTTTTCTTGAGCATAATTTGTTTTGGAAATGTCACACACATTGAGAAAATTGTCACCAAGCACCCTCTGTTGTACAAAGTTAGTACAAGAAGAATGATACATTTCCATTTTAGTGTCATAATGAAGGAATTTGTTGCCATAACTGATAGAGTGAATAGATGCAGCAGCTGTTTCATCAGAGCTGAAATGGGTGCCAAATGCAGCAATATTATTAGCTACTCTTTAAGAAAACACACATATTTCAAAACAAATCTCACAGTGGTATTTTCTATGGAACACGAGCAAAACTTTAATATGCTCACATTTCTTACGTCCACAGGCAACATTTTCTTGTTTGTGTCAGTTAAACTCATTTTTACATCATCTGGCCACACAGCCACTGCACTCCTTGCTAAGGGCCAGGCTGCAGGAGTTATAAAACTCACTCTTCGAAGGGAGCTGCTCCAGCATCTCCCAGGAGCCGTGCTTTTTACAACACTGCTTTTAGGATATTCTGCAGATCTCAGAATTGTGAAATGGCTTATGAAACAACCAGCATCCTGCCTGCACTCCATAGGGTGCACACATTTCTTCTCCAACACTGCTGACCAGGTTAATAACTATTTATAGCGAGAATCATGCGTCAGTTCCCTCCATACTGAACCATATACTTTGAGACCTCAAAACCTCTCTCACACACACTTTTATTTGCATTCCACGACCTGCCATTTTGTTTTATTTTTAAGCACATTGAAATTGCAGTTGTTAAAACCACTGCTTACAAGCTGCTTATCAAAAAAAGCAACCACGGGTATTGATGAATCAAAAAAAAAAAGCTATGCATTCACTGGTAGATTCTCCCCACTCAGCCCTGAATTTAAACAACCAACCCTCCAACTAAAAAGCTCACGTGAACTGAAGGTTTTCCACGCTGTGTTGAACATATTATAGCTTCAGTGTTATTGCTCCATGGGAGAAATAAATTCTCAAGGCAGAGAATGCAGCCTGAAAGAACTCCCTCTTTAGCCCCTTGGTTTTCTCCTGCCTGATTTATTTGCCCACCAACCTAAAGATTCAAACGCTCCCTGCTCATTTGTAGAAGATCAGAAATGCATCCAAAATATGTATTTTTAAATATCCATAGTAAATAATGAAAACCCTTCTTAATTCTGGCATGTAGGAAGATGCAAACCTTCCCAGGATAATTCAGGAAGACATCCCATGTCCCAGCCATTCCCAGGGGGGCAGGGAGGGTGCATCCCTGGCCCAGGCTGTGGGTGCAGTGGTTCATCTGCCCCATCCCAGAGCTGCAGAGCCTGGGACACACAAGGAATTGCCCTGGCTAATGGAGACAGATTGGTGTCACAGAGGACAGTACAGCCAGGGAGGAATAAAAGCAGGTTTGCACCCTCCTGAACAGGACACCCCTCCCCACACACACACCACGGAGAAGAGACAATCTGTCCTTGTTTCACTTCCACACTCTCCCGATTGTTTTCCTGGGCAAAGTTGAGTATCAAATGATTCCGTGTCAAATGCATAAATCGCCGGAATCGCTC
Organism: Oxylabes madagascariensis; assembly: GCA_013400675.1. Classification (NCBI taxonomy): domain Eukaryota; kingdom Metazoa; phylum Chordata; class Aves; order Passeriformes; family Timaliidae; genus Oxylabes; species Oxylabes madagascariensis. The sequence goes on along the minus strand of VYZR01040308.1, from coordinate 3,946 downwards.
AATGAAGGAGCTGTCTCCAGCCACCAGTCCTGGCTGGGAAGATTAAACAGAAAAATCCCTCTCTCCTCCTCCCCAGCACCCAGACACACACACACACACACACACACACACACTCACCTCTCCTTCTCCGCAAAATCATTTTGTAACTTTTGTTCCTTTTCAAGGGCTATGTTCTCCGCTTGGTTCTTCAGGGTCTGTTCATATTCTCGGATTTTCTCCTTAAGTGCTTTTATTGTAACCTCTGCAGGAAAACAATAGGGGAAGAATGAGTTTACACAGCTCCACGTGGTTCCACAACACAAGGCTTGCTTTACCCTGTAGGCTCAGTGTGTTTTAAACTTCAGCTCTTCAACTCTGACACAAAATCAATGGATATGAGTCCCTTTGGAGACCTTTTACTCCCTAAATGTTAAATTGAACTTTAAGTGTTTAGGTTGAGAAGGATCAATGGAGTTTGCTGAAAAGCAGAGTGAAGAAGGTTCCTCTAACACGAATTTTTTTAAAAAAAGAAGGAAAAAAAATCAATTGTAAAATATAATATCACCTTATTGACTAGCCTAAAATTAGCTCAGTGCTGAGGGAAGATTAATAAAGTCCCAGTGTAGGTTTAAGTATGCCTTTACACACAGGACACTTAATTCACCTGACTGTGCTCACGCACTAAGAGGCAGTTCCACCATGGTTCATGCACAGATGCAATCTCACACTAATTGAACACATATCTGGGATACAGCTCTGTTCTGCTTCCCAGCTGACGAGAGACCCAACATCCAACTGCTGCATCAACAGCAGGCTCTGGAGCTCAGCATGTCCCAGTTGCTGTCTCTGCCTCATCATCCACCCCAGGGTTTACACACAAACATTGACTGTTTTAACTTTCTGAGGCACTTGCAGCCTTCCAGGGAATTTGCAGAACCCTTCCCTCGGATAAAGGAGCTCTCCTGCATTTCCCCATGCCCAGCAGTGGATGAGAGCAGATGCAGAAACCTGCAGAGCTATAGCTCAGCATCTCCTTACGTGCCCTGATCTGTTCCTACGTGAAAGCCCTGTGATTCCACCCAAAGGGAAGGACTGAATCCTTACAGGGCTCAGAAGAGGAAAAGCAGGACATCCACCAGAGTATGCTTTGTAACAATAATGGAATTTGGAAAATCCTTGGACTGCCAGAAGCCTCACAGCAGCAACACAGTTCAGAGTACTCACACCGGGATGGAGGGGGGGTTAAAGACATCAGCTTACTAACAGATACCATTACTAATGCTTGAGGAAAAAAATAAAAACTTTTGGACGTGAAAAGTTTCATATTCTGCAGAAACATCCTAGGAAGACAAACCCTAATATAAAAAATAAACCCTATGGGCTTGGGGGAAAAAAACCTCAATAATATCACACAAACTCACAGATAATCCTTTCAAAATCCCGATGCTGAGAGTTGAGCAGGGAGCTGTGAAGCAGACAGGAGGTAGCTGGTGACATGATCTGCTGTCTGGGCACTACCAAAGGCAGTTTGGGCCACTGTGACCACAAAAAAGGGAGGAAGAGTGGTAAAAATGCTTGCCAGCAAAACAGCTGCCTCTGCCTGAAGGAGCAGGATTTTGCTGGCTGTGCAGAAATCAGCTGAGGCTCATTACTGAGTAACAGGCCGTGAAAAGGACACGTCACTTCTTTTTTTTCTTAAGCAAAAGGGAAATTCTTCCCTGAGATCCGGGAAGTCATACAAATCCTGATCTCTTCCTGAATAAGCAAAGGATGCTCCTTCGCACAGGATGCTGCTCCTGTGGGCAAAGGGTGCTCACTCCCTTCTGGGGACACCTCTGCTCCAGGTGTTCTCAGATAGAAATCTGCAAAAATATTCTGGTATATGGAGAAGCAGAGAGCAAAATAATCTCATGGAAATGCACAAAATTGCACCTTGACTAAGTTTCAATGTCTAATTTTAAAAGAAAACAAAACTATGAAAACGAAATGCAAGAAGTGCACAAATATGGGGGGAAAATGTAACTTTCATAATAAAATCTGATTTTACCTTTAAGCACCTAACAATAGATGTGCTGGACAAGTACAGCTGAATCCTCTACATTGCTTGAAGCACCGAGTGCCTTCTTCAGTGCTCAGGTCAGCTACAGCTTGTCAGGCACTGCCATTTATACCAGTTTTGGAAGAAGTTCTTACAGGCACTGTAGAGCTCATACCAGCCCTCCAAACAAAGAGATTAACTGATCAAAGCACCCTCAGCTAACAACAGCCTTTTCCCTGGATAGCTTATTAATCCCTGTTTGAAACTGAGAGTAAAACCACGGCACTGGAGCGAAAAACAACACAAAGGCTACAGTGGGGAAATGGAAAGGAAATTCCAGCACACCAGGGAAAATCAAAAATGTCAGTTCTGAGTGGTTGTAGCAAAAAACTCCGCAAGTCAAGAGCTTTTCCACTTTGTGGGATGAACCCCCATGTCATGCTTGGATGTGCTGGATGCACAGCCTCAGGAAAACTCTGCACAGTGAACTGCAATGATTGTACATTTCCAGCAAAAAATACAGTCTTGCTTAGAGCATTACAGTTCCAACATGACATCTCCTGCAGTCCAGCCCAAATCCTGGCATGCTGATACCTGTCCTCTCCAGGGGTCACACCCTTTACATTAAAACAAAATATATTTCAAAATATGTAACTGCGTAGATGTTCCCTCAGCAAAAAAAGAGATTTAACAAAATCGACTTAGTTGCTAACGTGGCTTTCAAATATTACTTGGGTGCAACAGTTCCATAATATAAAAAATAAAATGAAGTCTCCGTTTTTCCAAATGCCAAGACAATTTACCTCTCCACCATGCAGAACTGGGCATTAAAGAAGGGAATGAAAAGTCCCATGGATGGGCAACTAAGTGTATGGCTGAGAAAATTTTTTTTCCTGGTGCAGGAAACTGAATCACAAGAAAACTTAAGCAGCCTTAAAGCCAACAGGCTTTAAATCTCATTGAGATTTTCACGTATTTTCATGTACTTTAGTCTCATTAAAACTTAAATAATTTAACAGTAATAGCTTGTATTTACATTGCTCTATGGATGGTCTCCAGAGTAAAAATAAAGTGCAAATGCTGAATGTATTCCAGTAGTACATTTAGATAAGGAAAAACAGTACAGAAAAAGTTCCATTTTGTAGAGTCATATGTGGGTACAAAATACTGAATTTTTGTCTGTGCAAGCTGCACATCCTGCAAGTACCAACACCCACGTCCAGCTTGATGTCAGTACCAGCACTGCCTCTCATGAAATGTCACAAATAACGTCAGTCAGGTGTAATTTTCAGTGCTGAAGGCTACAACCAAATAAGCAGAATAACAACTCCATCCTCTGACTTGGTGCTACAGTAAATGAAACTTTTAAGAAATCCAAAGAGTCTGCCCAAAGCCCATCTCCACACACAAATACAGAAGTGGCTCTAGTAGACTACTGCACTTCCTCTACTGAATTTCAATGCTGCTGTCACCTCTACCTTTAAGAAATAAAACTGAATTCAATCCCTGTCTTCAAATTTCAGTGTGCATTAAAAGCTGATAATACGGTTGCAACCTACCCTGATTTTTCACCTCGGCGAATTCCTTATTGTATTCCTCCAGAGTTTCCCTAAGTTTCTGGTTTTCTGTTTCAATATCGTGCATGCGTTGAACCTTCAGCTGAAGCTGCTGTCCTAAATCCAAGGCTGGAACCGGATCTGAAAAAGAAACAGTAAAATAAAATGTTATCAGGAGCACTTCTGCGACCCAAGCAGTTCAGAGAACAAGTGTCCTTTTTACTCCATTTTGGAGCCAGCAGGGCCCTTCTTTGAGTTATTAGACCTGTACATTCCTCACGTTGTATATCCTGCAAAGATCAAAAAACTAGAAATATTTAATTCTATCTATGTTCCCTTTAAACACAGAACCAGGCTGGGAGGGCTGGGGGTG
>VYZR01040304.1:13371-27365 GCA_013400675.1 Oxylabes madagascariensis | reverse complement strand
ATAAGGGCATAAGAACAAACAGGTAATAACTAGTCATAGCTGGAATAATTCAACTGAAAATTGTAAGACTTCTAACCAGAGTAAGTACCAACTTCCAAAAGCAGACAATTACAACTTTGCTAAGCGTGCACACCTGGACACACACATACAGACACACATTTTCTTTATGGCTAAGTTGCCATGGCTAAACTTTGGACTTGTGAAGGCTAGACTTGATGAGCCAGACTGAAAAGCTCTTCTAGATAAGAGCTTGCATTCTCTGTCCCCACTCTACCAGGAGGTTAAATAATGCCAGTGCAGCAAGATGTGTTCATACTCACCACTGGCTTGCTCAACATCATTCCCTCTGGCTGCTGGCAAGGCCATGCTCAATTTCTCAGCTGCACAACCCTCCTCGATGAGAAGGCTTGATATATTAACTGCTGGAGTACCTGATGCATCTGTAAGCTCCACCACAGAGCTAGAGCTCTCTTTATCCACTACTTTTACTGTCAACACTTTGTCTTTCACCAGTATTTTCATGTAAGCAATACCTTCTGAGGTCCATGTTCCTAATGGTGGCTTTACACCTAAAAAGTCACAGAGTATGGAAAGGTTCTGAGGTCAGTCCAACTCTCAGCAATGTGTAGACAGGTACAACAACTGCAAGTACATTCTGAAATATTTGTCACATTTTGTAGATATGCCATGACAGTTAAGAATTCTGGAAATAATGCCTACCATTACCTCTATCCTTCCCCATGTTTCAATGTGAGATACTTCAGGTGTGATGGTTATGTAATACCACCTGTTTTCACTCTATCTAGTTTGAAACTGCTTATCATTTACTTCATACCTGCCAGGCTACATCTTATGGCTTGAGCTGGCAAGTCCATTAAGCTGGGAATTATAGGACGAAGTCTGGTCAGTGGAAGAGAGTCAGAATTCCCATAATCCATGTAGTCCACTAAAACAGTGTCTTCAGAAGAATAAGCTATAACAGCAGCACGATACCAAAGGTTGTCTTCTAGAAAGGAAGATACAGATATAATGTCTGAGAACAGAATTTTTTTTTTTTGACAGACCAATATAAAAAAACATCCATCTCAGTACAGTTCAGGACTACCAGGTGTTGGCTAAGTAACATTTTGAGAAGCAGTCTATCAGAGCAGCATCATTACATATAATTCCATTTCTTCTGTGCTTCTTTTGGGGACTGAAATGTCAAAGATATACTTATTTCCAGCCCTGGGGAAATAGCACTTAGCAACATAAAACCCCCAAATTTTCCATGATCTCTCAAAAAGCTATTCTAAATAATCTGAATCCAGTATTAAGAGTTTGCTCAATAAAGGGCCATTTTAAAATTGGTATTTTACAGATATCATTTTTAAATCACTACTAAGCATTATCCACAGCTAAAAACGAGAGATAAACTCTATATGAAACATCCCTAAACATAATTAAAAAATGCATCTTTTTGGTAATAAATTTAAGTGATGTAACTTAGTATTTTCACTCCATTTTTACCTGTGAACTGGGCACAGCACACATTGCCAGCAGCAGGACGGAAACATGGACCACTGGGAAATTTGTCACAGTATTCATTAAGAGATGCTTCAAGCTCAGCAAGTTGACCTGATGTTAAAATACATAGGTTTTGGAACACAGCCTGTCTTGAAATTATTACGAAATAATTAAGCTCAAAGCCTGGAAGAACATCTTGTAGTCTAATGGAGATTATTTCAAATGTTTAACACTGATCAGACTAGGACACTTCAATCATTAACACCGAAGAGATTCCTCATAGAGTGTCTGAGGAATCACAGCAGTGAACAGACAGGGAAAAACAGTGATGGATTTTTTCAGCAAAGTGATAAAGTTGAAGCCAGTGCAAATTGAAAGCAAGCTAGTGGAGGCATGCCAAGAAGAAAGCAAGGAAGACAGCTCTTCCAACAACAGGCAGATGATGGGCTAGGCCACTTCTTCTCAAAGGACACAATTTGCTACTGATTACCCAGAATTAAAAGGCTGCACATGGACACAAATGAAAAATTCACCTTCCTCCAGCCACTCCCTACCAAAGAGAAAAATGCCATACTAGGCATTCTACATCCCATTTCCAACCCATCACTTACGGGCATTTTGCATCCGCTGACAAAAAAAGGTGTCTGGATTTTTAATGTGGGAAACCACACCAGAAAATTCATCTCCGACACTTAAAGAGACAAACTTGGCAGCTGAATTAGCACAGTGAAGAGAGTCTTCATCCTCAGGTAATGTTTTTTCACTTCCATTTGAATGGTTTTCTGACACTGCACATAAAAAAGAAAAAAGGTTGCCAATCAAAAGCTAGCTGACTTTGAAAATATAAACATACTGAAATAGTTTATTCTTTTTATCGATGCTTTGGATTTTGACGGCTTCTGTCATATTATGAAATTAATGCTCACATAATAACCACTATACAAATGTTTTATACTATTTAAATATATATGAGCTAATGTCAGTAGTGACCTGAAGGAAGCTCCATTAGCCAACATTTTTAAGTCTGAAGTGATGCTAGTGAGCAGCTAGAATATCATGCAGCACAGGAGGACTTAAAATTCCCCAAGTTCAGTTTGATTCGCTTGCTTACCTCTTGGAGAGTCTCCTTTGGCATCACATCCTGAAGTTAAATCAGACTTCATTTCTGTGGGAACTTTATTTAGGCAGTCTTCTAAAATATAGACGCAAGAACAAATGACTTATCATACAAAATACTCATCAGCTAGTTTTACTTCAGAACCATCCTCTGAGGCAGATCTACATCCCTATCACAAGGTGAGCATGTTCTACTTATTTGTTCAGCACCTTATGTTTAAAATGCAAAACAAAGGTAATTTCAAAGTAGTTCAACTACTTGAGTTCTCTGAGCACATTCACAGCTCCAAGACTGTCTGACTTCATAAAATGAGCAAAGCAGTAACAATCAACATTTACCTGCATTCCCTCAAGAGAGTGAGCTGAAAAACCGATTATAGCTTTTCAGACACAAGGATTTGTAACTTACCTCATTATTTACAACGTGGAGTATGTAATGATTTAGTCAAGATGTCTTTGTAAATCTAGGTTTCTCAGCTATTACATACTCCATATCTGCTGCATAAAGCAGTAGTCCAAACTTTCAATACCATTATCTTCTAATGAAAACCTCAATACTGGGGTTTCAGGTGCTTATAAAGCCTGAAATGAAGGTATGGAACATTTCAAGAATGCAGTGATATTTATGTGGTCCAAAACATTGGCAGCTTACACATTACTTTTGCAGCGTGCTGCAAAGCAACCAAATGTGAAATATGCCCAGCACAATCCTCAATCAGTTGAATTTACATGGGACTAAAGTGAACCATCCTTTGACAGCCTACATAGTGTTACATGGAGATAAGCTTCCTGCCCATGAGCAAGTGCAGCAAGCTAAGAGGATCAACCCCCACATCCCTGAACGTTTCTGTGGGCTGCAGATCCATGAAATGAATATGGTCTTGGCACTACATTCTTCCTGCTCTGCAGCCAGAGGAAAACCTGAACTCTAAGTCTTCCACATGACAAAAGGTACACCTTGCATGTATTGACCTGCTTTGACAACCAAACCCAGCTCAACTGAAATCTGAATTCTGACTCCTGAAACGTCTGGTGCTTGGCTTGTCTCTCACTGAAGCTTGCTAAGCTAGAAATATAAACATGCTTTATAGAGTTCTCCAACAGGATACAGCAATATCCAATGATTGTTCTTCCTTTGGGATACTTACTGAGCGTGTATGAAATATAACAAAAGCTGGTAAAATCCTATGTGGAACTAGAAATTGACACTGTAATTTTTAAAGAGTTAAAAATGCATGAGAAAGAAACAAAATGGTACCAAATTTTCATGCATCTATTAAAACTGAAAAATAAACAAGATAATCCAGAACACACTGAAGTTAATACAATTCTATTGGAAAAGCTATCTTAGTAAAATTTAAGGTTAAGCTTAGCAAGATATTTCAGATGCTGACATTTTATGGAAAGGTGAAATAAAGTAGAATTGGGAAAAAAAGTCAAGGGAGTGGTTGGGAGAGTGACAAGAGGGAGGAGGGCAAAAGAAAAAACACTCATCTTTTACAGGTGTTGGGGAGGGGTGTGAACATAAAAGCATTAATTGTGGTGGGGTTTCTTACCCACAGAACCAAGCACTTACGAGATTCTGGAAGAACAACATCTACAGCAAAACTCAACCTCACTTCCTCCTGTAATATATCAACGCCAGTTAGTGAGTATTGCTTTCCCATGAGCTGAGGAAAAAAAGCCCGCAATGCCTTCATTCCATCCTTCTCCTTTTGGAATATAATGGGAAAAGAAACACTTAATGGGCTGGAAATAATTATAATTATAACAAGAGGGATAGTACATTATTTCCCCCTATCTAAGTGACTAAATAATTAAGGCCTTCAGAAATATCACCTTGCATATTAAAGCTGCTTGAAGTGGGGCTTGAACTGCTATCAATTCAACTAACTTCTGCACTCTCTTCTAAGGAATTGGGAAATTGAGGTAAAAGTAAAGAATCCCCAGAAGTTGAATTACCCTATTTAAAACAGGTACAAGTTATGTTTAATATGGAGCTGTTCAGCTGTAGCTCCTTGTAGTAACGAAGTTCAGAAACACTGGAACTTTTCATTTGAAGCACTGATTTTTCTAAAAGAAAAACCTGTTCCTTTCCCATACAGGTTAAATGAAGCACACTGCCACTCACTCACAGCAGATCCATTCAAGACAGTCAAAATCATATTCCATACCTTAAGATAAACTCCCGTCTTGGTTTTGCTGTTACTTGAACTGTAATCAAAGACAAACATGTCAATTTGAAGAACCAAAGACTGACAAGTAGCATTAATAATATAATCTACTTGCAAATAGATAAAAGGCTGTGCTCACAGTATGTGATTTTTGCCAACCCTTATTCCTCATCCACTAAAATGCAGAATTACAAATACAGTAATATGCAATAATGACAGGCATAAGACAATGCAGTACTAGCCTAAGAATAAGCAACATATTTTATTGTAATGGTGCCTTCCTATGGTCATTTATGCTGTAGTGGGAAGGACGTTATCTTTCTGTGAAGATTATTTGGCAAAACTTCCAACAAACTTACTTCTGTCTAATGGGTTCACAAACTACTCTGTGTGCTGGCCAATCTTTTTTCTGACAATCTGCAGAGCAATAGTATGTTTGCAGACACTGTGAACATCTGAGCTTTCCTAATGCGAACAAAAAAGATGAGAAGTCTGAGCAAAACACGTATTGGAAGGAACAACAACTGTTTAAATAACTGCTTTACAAAACAGCTCCCCTGCAATTCTAAGCAAATAAAAATAGGTATTTGTATTCACATACAGCTATCAGACATTGCTGCCCAAATGTTCCAAATTCCTTCTGCTTCTTTTTTAAGGGAAAAAAACCCACCACTTTTGACAAAGAAATGCTGTCTTCTGCTTGTCAGTTCTGTTACTCCAACCATGTTCTGAACAGTCTGTACTTGTGTCTGAGAGTTAAAAATACACATGAAGACATTTCTGAGCAAACCTGGTCTGGCTGCACTGATAAATGTACTGTATGCCACAGACTACAGGACAGCAGGCACTTACCAAACAGACCACAGCGATGGCAAGTGCCCCCTTTAGGGGGTGGTACCAACAAACTCAAGAAACTCTTATCATAGCAAATAGAAAAAGCACTCTTAGAGGAATACGGCAATTTCTTTGGCTTCCCATTAATCCAATTAGAATGTGACACCTGTGGAAGAAAAACCTGAAGTCATTCTTAGTGGAAAAAAGCTGCCCATTTTATTCTAATATATAAAAATATGACAACAAAAGGAGGCAAAACTTTTAAGTTCTAGAAAGAGAAATACATGCTGGTAATTCCTGCTATCTAGAAATGCTCAGAATACTTGGGGCAACTATAAAGTGAAATAACTCACAGTATTTTCTTTATCAGCTGCAGCTATGCAGTTGTCTCTACCAGTTTTGTCTTCCATAGAACTTCCTAGAAGCAGAAGTATTTGCAAAGGGATCTGATTAACAACACTAACACATGCCTGTGTTATGGAATATTTGCAGGAAGAAACAAGGCTCTTGGCTACTCCTACTATTCTGCCAGCCCATTTGAGCAACTGGAGATGCTTGGACCATGACACACTCTGGAAGTCACTAGTTTTCATTCTGACACCACATTTGTTCAATAATGCAATCAGTGGTAATATTAAAACAACAGTTTCACCTTCTGTGCTTATCACTCAGTACTGAGAAACAAAACACTCTGAAACAAGAGATTCTGACTTTCCAGTGAGTGCCTTATAAAGCTTGAGCTCTTTCCTGTGAGTTTTTCTTTACCAAACAACTCCTAGAAGACATTCAGCTAAGCCGGCATATCAATATAGTAGGAACTCTGTTTTTATAAGTGGGCAACTCATCCAGCTGCAGAGAATTTGTTTCTGTTCTAGGCTACATATGCCATTCAAATCTTGTTCCAGTCTGGCAGGCCTGTCCAAAGTCTCCACTGAGACAACAGAAAGCTTACATGACCTTTTTTTCCCACCTGGAAGCAACTTAATCTTGTAAACTCTGCCTGAACTAAAACTCTTGCCTAACAGAAAATCAAATTTCATGAACTCTTCAGACCCAAGATGTTTTTACATCTAGTTCCGATCTCCAAAAATGAAGTCTTTCCCTCTCCCCAACTTGGAGTAAGAGAACATGGATCAGACAGTACCAAGGCACTTAAGAGGCAAGAAACATTGCTGAAGGAACTCTAGCTCCCACATATCAGTCCAAATTCCCTAACACTTCACTTATCCTGGTGGGTTTTTTTAGTTTGAGGCATTTCAGCAGGCACAAGTTTGGATAATTAGGAGTTGTATTTATAAGCCATACTCATACTAATGATGTGTATCAATAATAAGGCATATACACAATCACAGAAGAATAAAGTCAAGATACCTCTGTCAAGATTAGGACAAAGTCTCTCTTATTGCACTTGTGCTGCCGTTAAAATTTTCTGTACTGTTTCTACATTTGTCAAAAATACCCTCTACTGTTTGCTTACAAAATTCTGGATTTTGTTAGATATTTCAGAAACCCAGCCTCAAAACTAAAAGCTTTTCGACAGTAAGTTGGTACCTGTGAGCCTGTTGCTTAAATCTGCATCTGCAACTTCATTATCTCGAAGTTTAAGTGGTTCTGCCATCATATAAAGGTTGCCATTAGAGTATGACCAAGGTGGCTGTGGGCCAGGTAACTGCAAAGCATGGATTTAAAGATTAATTCAGGCAGGCACACAAATTAAAGTATTTTTGGATCATATTCTGAAGATATACTTAAGTATTCATTTTGAAAGGTGAATTCTCTACCATCTATTTCTTATGTTTGCACAGCAGAACACTTTCTGCATTAAAGAACTCAACAATGAATACTGCAGTTTAAATGATGAAAATTCCTTTAGGAGAGGATCACACCAACAAATAGGAGTGGCCATCAACACCTGCACGTGAAGCTCGCTGTGTCTGTGGAGGAGACACCTCGTTGTACTTTGATTAAAAAAGTTTGTAGTAATAAAAAGCATAGACTGCACTCCTGGGTTCCTCATGCCCGGGAGCCTGAGGGGAACCACTGCAAGAACAGCAGCTGCCCGAGGGGAAGCAATGCCCCGGGCTCTGCCGAAATGCATTTTCAGCACCTGCTTTCCAAATGCTAAGACACAATATAACTGTTTTAAATGAAAAGCATTGGAGAGAACCAAAATGAAGTTGCTAATAAAGCAGAGTAGTCTTCGAAGTGACACTGCAAACCAACTCCACCAGAAACGCGCTTTCAACAACTTCAGTTAAACAGGTGCTATTAAAACAATGCCATTTTAAGTAACTCAGAATAAAATCAGACAGCCCCGTCCCACGGCCTCCAGCCAAGCTCGCAGCCAACCCCGCCACCTCCGGCCCTCTCTCCCACCAGCAAAGCGCTCACCCCCGGGCCGCCCCCAGCTCCCTTCCCGGGGGAAGGCGAAGCGACCACCCCCTGCCCCTCTGTCCCCTGAGGGCAGCGCTCACCCCGGGCCGCCCCCTGCCCTTCTCTTCCCTGAGGGCAGCGCTCACACCGGGCCGCCCCCTTCCCTTCTCTCCCCTGAGGGCAGCCTCACCCCGGGCCGCCCCCTTCCCTTCTCTCCCCTGAGGGCAGCCTCACCCCGGGCCGCCCTCTTCCCTTCTCTCCCCTGAGGGCAGCCTCACCCCGGGCCGCCCCCTTCCCCTCTCTCCCCTGAGGGCAGCCTCACCCCGGGCCGCCTCCCGCCGCCCGCGCTGCCTCCCGCGGGAAGCAGGGCGGGCCGCTCACTCGAGGACCGTCGGCGGGCAGAGGCAGCAGCGGCCCCCGCAGGCCGGGCACGGCTCCAGCCGGTCCCGGCGGGTCCGGGCCGTTCATTCCGCCCCGCCCAGGCGGGACCCCGATCCTCAGGGGCGGAGCGGGGCACGCCCCCCTGCCCGTCCCCCTGCCCGGCCGCTCGCAGCCGGCGGCGGGACCATGGCGGCCGGAGGAGCTTTCCACCGGTCCCGGTTTCTTCAATCTCCATTCAACCTGGCCTTGAACACTTCCAGGGATGGGGCATCCACAACTTCTCTAGGCAATCTGTGCCAGCGCCTCGCTACCCTCACAGCGAAGGATTTCTTCCCAATATCTAATCTAAACCCGTCCTCTCTCAGTTTGAAGCCATTCCCGCATGTCCGATCACTACAAGCCCTTGTAAAAAGTCCCTCCTCATTTCTCTTGTACATTTAGGTGCTGGAAGGTGCTCCGAGGTCTCCCCAGAGACTTCCCCAGGATGAACAGCCGCAGTTCCCAGCCTGACCTCATAGAAGAGGTGCTCCAGGCCTCTGAGCATCTTTGTGGACATAATTACCCACGGCTGAACAAGTAACCCAAGTTTATTTCCTACAAATTCAGAAAATGGCTGTGAGAGCTACGCAAAAAGCTGAAATTTGATACATAAAATTGATGTATTTGTATTTTAAAGTATTTGAATTTTGCCCTGCAGCCAAGAACATACATCACTTCCCATTTCCAACCTATTCTCATTTTCCTTTGTCCTTTTTCCTCTTTCTCTTCTGTACAAGGTGTTTCCCCCTTTTCTTCAACTTTTGTTTCCCACCTCCTTGTCTCGATTTTCATGGGAAAATACACTTCATCCTCAAGACTGCTGCAGTTTTATGCTGCTACTCAGACATGATCTCAGGTGTTGCCAGTGCTATGCAATTAAGCTTTCATCAAAAACTAAATTAATCTGATCTATTTTAGTGCCTACATTGTTGTACTTATTATTAAAGTGTATAAAATCAGCGATGGCTTTTATTGTTACATGTTCAGTACAGCAGGGAATAATTATCTCTGTTCACAGAGAAGTAGCTGAAGCACAGCTATTTTGCCTTAAGTCATTTGGCATCTGGCTGTGACAGCGTTTCAGTCTAAATCATCTGTATTTAAGTCTAGGATCCTGTCTGCCAAACTAAGCATTCTCAAAAGAGAACAACACATCTGAGGACTGCTGAGTTTTCTCTCAGTGGCTTAGATACCACCTACTAAAGTCAGAGGAAAGACTCTTCCTGGCTCACGTGAACCTTCACCCCCAGCTCTAGCCTGAACAGAAGCTGAGTGGATCAGAGGCTGCTCTTACCACAAGAAGGAAAATTAGGTGGGATTTGGTGGGATGTGGTGGGATTTCAAGAAATCCATGTGCCAAAGTGCTCAGCATTGCATATCAGAGTAGGCACACTTGTATGTGGGACATTGTGGGGAGACAGGGCGATCATGATCATACAGCCTTCATCATCTCCCTGCCTCTTGTTCCTCTGTCCCTAAGATTAGCCCAGTAATCCTCATGCCTAGGAAGAACTAATACCAGTAAGGCACTAAGAAATACTTTTCTGTCATTCAAACCGCTCTCAAAAAAAAATTAGGCTTTCTTTGTAGCTTAAAACACCTAGACAAGATGACCTAGCACCCTGTTCAGCTGAATCTTAAAATTGTCCAGCGATGAGGAATCCACCACTTCCTTGGGGAGATTATTCCAACAGCTGATTTTTCTTATTGCGACACATTTTACTCCTGTGTCTAATTGGAATCTCCCCAGACATGATTTGTATCCATTACCCTTTGTCTTTTCCATGGGAGGCCATGTAAAAAAAAGGAATTTCCATCTTCTTTGTAGCCACACTTTAAATACTGGAACATGGTGATAAAGCCTCCCCGAGCCTTCTCTTCTGACAGCCGAGCACGCCCATTTCTCTCAGCTGTTCTTTCTACGTCAAGCTTCTCAAATCTTGATGTTTTTTGTGGCTCTTCTCTGATCTCTCTCCAGCCTGTCCACATCTCTGTAGTGTAGTAGGGACCAAAAGTGAACACAGCATTTCAGGTGTAGCCTGGCAAGCACTGAGGGGGGCAAATACTCCTTTATCTGTGCTGGTGATGCCCTTGTTGATGCAGCCCAGCATCCTGTTGGCTTTCTTTGCTGCAGCAGCATCCTGTTCACTCATGATGAACTGCTTGTCCACCAGGAGCCCCAGGTCTGTTCACACAGAGCTGCTCCTCAGATGGGTACATACCAGCCTGTGCTGCACTTTGGGATTACGTTTTTCCAGATGCAGGACATTACACTTGACCTTGTTGACTTAATAAGGTTCTTGTTAGCTCACTCTTCCAGCCTATCCAGGTCTCCCTGCCGGGTAACTGAGTGTCAGAGGTACCTGAGGAGAATGCTCTTAGCATGGAGGCTGACCAGGAGCGACATCCCAGGAGCTGCACCAGGCCAGTGAGACTTGCCTGCAATTGTTAGCAAGAGCTTTGGGGTTACCTACATGTAGGTTCTGTAATAACTGTACCAGTGTGTCACTAGCTCTAGGATCGAAATGCCTAGGAACCAGCTGAGACACCACCATGGGCTACATGCTGAAAAAGGACAGTCCAAGCAACATATAACGAAAATAATTTTTCCAATTGTAACTTACCTAGAGCACTTGAGTGATCATAGTCACGCTTGGGATTTACCATGTATAGGTCAGACGTGATGGTGGTGGCAAGCAGCTTCAGCAGAGATGCTGTCCTTACCTGACACATGGAGGGAAGATGGGGCTTTGTGAATGGTGCTTCCTGAAGACCCCTGGCAAACTGTGCTTGCTCAGAATAAAATAGTTACACAATGAAAGCGATTCCAATGAAGAAAAGAATAACTCTTTATGTAATTTTGCCACTATGTGAAATGCAGGAATCAATTCAGCCCGCAGTAATTACATTACAACAGACCAGCCCTCTGACAAACACAGAAGATGGGATTTGGGCAAGCTGGACTCTGCTGCCAGCTCCTCCTCGGCAGTGCCAGACAGGGCTCTTTGGCACCAGTGGTCTCAGAGGAGTGTGGTGTATCGCACAGCACATCTGCTGTTTCAGCCACCTCATTGTTCTCCCTTACAGTGGAGTTGCTAACACTTCTTTAGCTGAAGGAGAAAACATATGTTTATAAGCCCTTTCAGGGGGCAAAGCTATAGAAATACTCTGGATAATTAACAAATGTCATCTGGAAACTGAGCAATTAGATGAGCACTTCCTTTCCTTTTACTTACATAAGAAAGCATGAGCCAAAAGCCAGAACTACAACCTTTGGAATATGTGGGCCAAATTCTGCTTCTGCCTCTGCAATGCAGAGCTTGTCTGCAGCAGACAAGTCTGTTGTGTAGGACTGTCTGTCTTTCAGATGGTAAGTTCTCTCACTCAGGAATTGTTTTCCTCAGCATTTGTACATGCCAAATAAGAGCCATGACTGGCTAATTAAGAGGTCTAGTAATTGATTCTGATTTAACACGCATGCAAGTGGTTTGGGGAAGGACTGTCTCTGTGACCTGTCATTATCATTCCCTAAGTGTCTGTGGCTGCCTCCTGGGGATAAGATACTCTTCAGATGAAAATTTAGCTTAAGCACAGGTATTATAAGAGTCAGAACTGTCAGCATCAGTTCTGGGACTAGAGCTGTGGGGAGTCCAGCTAAATTCAAAAAAATCCTTTTCTTCTGCCTTTAAGGAAGAACTCCACTAACCAGGCTCTATTTTCTTAACCTGATTTTAATCCTTCTCTAAAAAATGTCCAGAATGAAAGGAAAAAAATCAGATGAAATTCTGCCAGGTCTGTTGGAACACACTAAACCACATATAGGTAACATCAGTGGGAATGCAGACAAAGTGTACAGCAAGGTAAAAGCACAAATCTCAGAAAGACTGGGGCCAGAGTATACTGATGTCTCTGCAGTTGTCTTTAAATAACTAGAAGACCAAATAAGAAAAGAAGCATTTGGGCACTGAAGTGACTGTGTTACAGAGCAGCAGTGTGAACTTTGCAGCTCAGCTGCAGAACAGCAGCAGTAGTAGCAAAGAACCCTTTCTGAAAGCAAAGCTTAGACTTGTGCTGCATGGCAATTAGCAAGTGAGTGTTGCATGGCACTGCTTTCTGAAAAGACACAATTTTTACTTATCTCTGTTCCACACCTGATTTTTTATGTATTTTTAGCAAGATGGAATGCACAGCATAATTTGATCAAAGCAAGGGCTAGACACTTGCCTTTCAAGTGTTATTTGGAGGTTAAAGTTGAGGGCACAAGTGTTCTCTGCAGCCTACTTCCATTTGTGCTTTCAACTTAATGTTTTTAAAGACATATGCCTTCATATGACTGACTCCTTTGCTGCTTTAGAGGTGATGGCTAGGACATTGTTTAGTTACCTGGAGCAGTATTATCTTTCCCAAAATGATGGACATTGAAAGATTTAGAGTTATTATAGCAGTGAAAGGTTTATAGATTGATTTTTTCTAAGATCCTGCTGTTGTTTTTAAGGATCAGTTAAAACGTTTTGTCCTGATTTCAGCTGGATTAGAGTTAATTTTCTTCCTAGTAGCTGGCTCAGAGCTGTGCTTTGGATTTAGGATGGGAACAATGTTGATAACACACTAATGTTTTCAGTTGTTTCGAAACAGTGCTTACACTATCATCAAGGACTTTTCAGCTTCTCATACCCTGCCAGCAAGAGGCTGCGGTGGGAGGGAAACACAGCTGGGACAGCTGATCCCAGCTGGCCAAAGATTATTCCAAACCAAATGGCATCACCCTCAGTACATAAACTGAGGAAAAGCTGTCCAGGGGCCACAGTTTGGGAACTGTCAGGGCATCAGTCAGTAAGTGGTGAAAAATTGCATTGTACATCAGTGGGTTTGAATATATTATCATGATTATTATTTTCTGTCACAATAAACTGTCTTTATCTCGTTTGAGTCTTCCAGTTCTCTCTCCTGCCCTCCTGGAGAGGGGAGTGAGCCAGCAGCTTTGTGGGCCCTGGTTGCTGGCTGGGGTTAAACAACAGGGTTCAAGGAGCATTTTCTAGGACCCCCAAATTTGCAGTTGTGGGTCTGAAATTCCAAATACCTAGAAAGAATATGGAGAAAAAGAACTTGCTCTGGAATAACTCTCTCAATTAATGTTTGCAAGTGAAGTTATGCAGCATATTCTACTTTGAAGGTCATCCATGATACAAACTAAAGAAATCATCACTGGGTAGGTGATGATTTCATACATGTGTATGCTTTTATACGTCTATAAAAATAAATTAGCCAAAATAAAGAACAATCTGATCTAACATCAAAGTTAGCCTTGCTATGAGTAGGGGATTGGACGAAATAATTTACTGAGGTTCCTTCCAACCTGTATTATTCAGTAATTCTAACTTGCTTTTCTATTGTTATGTTAATATGTTATTTAACTGCGCTGCTATAGCAAATACAACTGCTTTCACTTAACAGCTTGTCTGTTAACGTATTTTTTCAATTTATTTTTTATTAAATAAAATGGCATTTATGCCATACTCTGGATTCCAAAAAGCTTTGTGTTCCACTGAAAAACTGCTGATCCCAGCACTG
>VYZR01040298.1:0-17613 GCA_013400675.1 Oxylabes madagascariensis | reverse complement strand
TTTATCTGAGCCTCGTACTGCTGCTTTTATCTGCATGCAAGGGAACCTGGTGGAGGGTTAAGAGTCCCCTTTGTAGCTTCAGGGCTTGGATCTTGAATCTTGCTTTGAAATGAGTATTGAGCTTCTCAGTAGCTGTCCTGACCAAGCAGGTTTGTTTTTTTTCTCTTGTTACTGTTTCAGCCCCAAGATGAAATAGAAGTTGAAGATGGGTTTAAACAGTACGATGGTAAGCCTTTGTTAGTGTTATCAAAGCATAACTCAAAAACTTGAGTATTTTGATTCTTTATGTGCACTGTTTTGTACTGACTGTATCAATTAATGATATTTAGTTACTGCTTAATGATAGTTGTCTGTTTTGTCTTAGTGATTAGTGCATTAGATATGGAAGCTATGATGAGTACCATAAATGCTTGGATAAAAAACCCAGTCAAATTTGAACGTTCTCATGGGATCAACAACACGCTAGATGCCCAGATCTTGGAAGATAAGGAAGGAGGAGATGAAACAGTCCACATTCTTATTGTTGAAGGCTTCCTACTTTACACCTACAGGTAATCAATTGTGCCTTCCTACATTGTGATTTTTACGTTATTTTATGTAATGGGTAAACTTCCAAGGGAATAAAAAGACGTGTTCTAAACCATGAGTTAGCAGGGGGCATTGACTACTGCCAAGTTTAGGTGTCACAAGTAAACTTGCTGTAAGTACCAGGAAATGATTATGGTTTTACTTTCCTGGGTTTTGTCAAGGTGTAACCAATCAGGTGTCTCTTTCAGGCCACTGATTGATGTGTTCCACCATCGGTACTTTCTTTCCATTCCATATGAAGAGTGTAAAAGGAGAAGGAGGTAAGTTTGTTTGAGATCTTACAATATTACTCCATTCAAGACTTTGTTTCTCTGAAGCTTTTAGATGAGAAGGGATAAAGGCAAATGTAGCTGCCAAGTTAAAAGACTGCAGCTTCCTTCGCCAAACTGACCTGAAAGTTCCCACCAAGCCATTAAGTGGTGTATGTAATGCTCAGTTTCTGCTCACACCTTTCACTAGGCTTTCTCCCATCCCGGTTTTCCAAATACACAGTTCCCAGGTCTCAATCTATCTGAGGTTTTACATTTGACTGTATTGTTGCGTACATACACTATTCTTACTGCAAATGAAAAATTGAATTATATTTCCAGAGGAATAAGCAGACAGCTGTTTTACTGAAAGTTCTGCTAAAGATTTAAAGAGTTTATTCATCAATATTTAGATCAGTCTGTTTTGGGAACTCTTTGTGCATTTCAAACATTTTGGACTTGCATATCAAATTTCAATTTATTTGCATATCTTGATGCTTGCAGCCCTTGCTAACTACTAAGTTTTGATAAGCTCAGAAACCAAACTGGAGTCAATGGGGTTAGGCTAATGTATAGAGAAATGCAATAAAGGATCTGTCATTTCCTTGAACTGTTACTAGACTGCTTCTGAGTAACAATGCCTTAATTTACAGTTCAAGGAATTACACTGTACCAGATCCACCTGGACTGTTTGATGGCCACGTTTGGCCTATGTACGTAAAGCACAGGAAGATAATGGAAGAACTTGGAGTTGATGTGGGTAAGTCTTCAATGACAAAAGCACTTTATGAGATTGCTTTTCAAACCTGTGCAATACCTACTGGTTAGATGCATGAGAGGAGGTGAATGAAGCAGGTGGAGAGAGTATATTTCTCTGACACCATCTAGCTGCATGCTTTTTAAGTTAGGATCTGGCAAGCTCACAGAGACATTCTATTATAGCTCTCTTATTTTACTTTCTTTAAGTGCATTTGAATGGGACGAAATCAAAGGAGGAGCTGTTCAATGATGTGTATGGGCAGATCCAGAATAAGATTGAAGAATTACTTAACACCCAGGTATATGTTCATGCTTATAATTCAAAGGGAAACCTTTTAAAACCTATGTTGGAAAAACATGAAGCTGTAACTTGAAATATGTTCACATCTATCTTTCTGTTTAGAAATAAGCCGCTGCTGCTGATTCATGTGAGTGAAGATGATTCCTGTTTGTTCCATGCTGTCTACCTGACTGCCTCTAAAGTTCCAGCTTCTGTGAAGACTCAACTCTCAAATTCAACTCTGTTCAACCTTTCCCTTAAACTGAGTTCTATATGGTCATAATTAAAAAGCACTCGCCCCTTGTCTGTGATCCTAAACTGTGCTTCAGTCTAGTATGTGTTCTCAGGTGACTTTTTTCATTATGTTCTTATAGTGTCACAGGTTAAAACATTATAGTGGAAATGATGTGAAGTGACTCAGCTATCCTAGGAGAGTGTGTGTATCCATATACACAGACACTGCACTGACTTCTTTGCTCTCAAAATTCTGCATGCATTCCTATAACAATTAGGCAGCAGGTATGCATAGAAATTACGATTGGTGTTCTTGAAAAATAAGAGAACAGGAGATTTTTCAGGCCATTTTACTAGCATTGAATCACTGTTAAATCCACTGCATGCAATTGATCTTGGATGCAGACAATTCAGTTTAGTGTCAAGAAGAAAATTTTACATACACAATAGCTTTGAAAATGTTGATTGTTCTAGCAATTCCTGTAGTAATCTGTTGGGTAACGCAAGGTCAGATTTCTGTGTAAATACAGGAGTAGTTTAAGGCCTCAGTTTACATAAAAAGCAGGGAAAGAGCATTATAAAGGCTTTAATCCATAGTAGGAGGAAAAGTGAATTAGTGACCAAAGCTTGATTTAAAAAATCTGCCACATATTCCAAGAGGAAAGATTTGTATTGATCCAATGTGAGACCAGTCCACTTCTTTGGAAGGTTTTAACCAATGTTGAGAACCAGCAGTTACTTCAAGCCCAGATGCATTATCTTCCTGACAGGAGCTGGTCCTCCCCAGTATCCCCTGGAAACAGAAAGTTCTTTCACATACTATCGAAGTAGGGCTCAGGGAAAGTTTTTTTCTTACAAGATACTGTACTGCTAAGAGCTAAGCATTAGGGGGTTGTTCTGATAAAAACTCAGCATGTGTACTTCGCTTCTATTCTAGCAAGGAGCTAAACCAGAACAGGTATCTATACCTGATTGTTTTTCTTCCATACTTACTTAAGTAGTGCATTCCAATAGAGCAGAGGCATCATATCAGCTTTCATGTGGTACATGGTTGCTCTCTCCTTACTCTGGTCAATGGGAAAGGTTTCCAAAGGCTGAGCATTGTAGTCAAACTCTGCCAGAATCACCTTGTTGTAGTCTGTTACTAGTGGGCAGGAAGTGTATCCATCATACTGCAATGAAAAATGGCCACTTCTCATTATTCTGACCAAAGCCTAAGGGCTGAGGTTTTTCAAGCCATGGTTAACATTCACATTTCAAAGTAACTTCCTAGGTTTCTGCATTTTCAGTGTAAATACCAGTGAAGTTGGAAGGCTGCTAAGCCAGTTGTGCTGTATTAACTATAATACTAAGTCACTATTTCAAATGTAGATCTGTTGAACAACATGCTTAAATTAGACCTAACCTAGAACAATAGGGCATAACATCATTAATGGTTGGTTATTGTAAGTAGTGGAACAGGTGACCAGCAGATCAGGATGAGAGCTGGTGTTTACTTAGCAAGCCAACAGGATCTTTAGTGAGAATTTCCAGAGAATCACTGGATATTCAGGTTAGTGCCCCAAGGAAGCCATTTGTAAAATACAATTAAAGGCTCAAGGACAAATTTGAACATATTTATAGGCTTAACAGCAGTAATACAGAAGCTTCAGTTTAACTCCTTAAAAGATCATATCCTACACAGGAGAAGCAAGTTTGCAAGAGTTTTTCTGGAGCAAGTATTGCCTAACTATCAGTAAATCACTTGCACTGATGAAAAATCCTGACTAATCAGCCTCTAACCTCCTCTCAACTCAGAAGTCAGGGAATGGCAGTATTCATGAACTGTGCAATTCCATTACTACTCTGACATACAGCATGTAACATTTAGCACCACAACTGCAGAGGCAAAGCCTTTCCTGCCTTCCGGTTCACACACTGCTTGCAAGACTTCCTGCGTAAGAAGGGAGAAAACATTCAAGAGAATTTCTCCCTGAGACAAGAACTGTAAGTACCTTTTTAACTGGCTTCTCGTTATTCATTACCAGAGAAATAGTTTTATCAAGGACTCCAGACTGTGCAGCTAAATAAGAAAAAAGAAAATGTATTAAGACTTTAAGCCAGCAATTATTATCATTCCTAAAGCAAACAGTAATAGCCAGGTATTTTGTTGGACAATTCAGCTGCAATTGAACTTACATATAAATTTACTGTCCCAGATTAAAAAAAAAGGACTAATGCTTTGGCCTCACTGTTTTGAACATGCTAAAGCTTAATGAAACGAGCTGATATTTTTAGCCTATGCCCATTCTCCTATGATAAATTATACTTGCTTAGTCTTACCAAACACTGAGGTTCTGGCACACTGGAGTTCTGTTTCCTTTTCGGTGATGTAACTGTAGACCCATTTACTGAAGTAGTTAAGTACCTCACTCTTTCATTACATCAATAACACACTGCATACCCTGGGTTTTTTCCTACTCTTTTATTTGCCTTTTATCAGTTGTGAGACATACACTTAAGGTGTTTTAATTGTGGAACCTGTGGCTACAAGGCCAGAACATGTGATTTTTTGATAGTGACTTAGTTAGGTGACTCATGCACGAGGAGCTAAGATAAAGCAGAAAGGTTCATTACTGAATGATGATGTAATACAAGAATACTTTGTTCATTATATGACATTCTGTCATATAATGACAAGCACAAAAACCAGAATTAGTTCATCTGTGAGGCATCTGCAACAACAGAACTGTTGGGTTAGTGGCATCAACACAGTCTGTAACTATCTAGTTGGCTCAGGAGACTCTGGTCTTTTTAAAAGCTCAAAATTGAAGTCATGACCTCAGGAGCAGCAAACTAAACAAAAAGCTTACTGTGACTCCACTCTTGTCATTTACACACACAAACATACACGTGCCACTTTACCTACAGCTGCAGCAGTTTTTGATGTTGGGAGGTTGGTGCAGTCTCCAATACCAAAGACATTAGGATATTTTTTATGTTGTAGAGTCTCCTTATCCACATCCACCCAGCCACCTCCATCTGAGACAGGACTGTTGATGAGTACAGCAGGTGGCCCCATTGGGGGTGTGACATGAAGCATTTCGTACTAAACAGAAAGAAAATGCACTCAATGGTTAGTTCATCAGAGAAAACTCTATCTGTTGGTATAAGGCAATAAGCACAGTGTGGAGAGAGGGTTTCTTGGGTTTGTGTCTCTTTTGGTTTTTTAAACAAGTATATAGTATATCTGCTCTCAGATTTCAAGTGCATCCTTTAATTAACATGAACCTTATCAGGCAACTCCATTTGGAAGCAAATTGCCTTCCTCCATACATGTCTGAGAGATTCCCACTGCATACAGGACTCCAGATATAATTTATGAGACATTTTTTTCTTCTTTCCACCTTAGTTTCATAATTTTTAATATTGTGCTGAAGTTACAGATAGTACTCTTGGGGGGGAACAGCAATACAAAACTAAGTAGACTGTGTTGTAACAATGCAGAAGTTACTTTGCAGTACACAAGAAAAAGAACCAAATGAAGGGTTTGAAAGCTCCTGACCTGATGAACTTCAGTCTCTCCAGGTTTGTCCAAGTTTTCAAACACAGCTTCTTGCTTGTCTGCTCGAACTTCTATGAGGTTGCGCTTGTAGTTAACAGCAAGATCCCTGTCCTTTATTACTTCAAGCAGTGCATCAGCATATTTCTTAACACCAAAAATCGCACCAAGGGAGGTGTTGAACATGATGTTTGCGTTGGAACGTTTTCCTGTCTGCAGGAGGAGATCCAATTAGCCTTTTCTATTAAGAAACTGTGACGAGACAAAACAACTGTGCTGCACTACTAAAGAGCTGATAGAACTATTCATGCAGTTCAATTATTAATGAATATTTAATTAATATTTCACAGCATGTTAGAAGGTAGATCCTTTCAGCATGAGGTACTGAAGATACCTCACACAGCTCATGAGACAAGGTGGCTGCAAGGCACCCGGGAACTGCTGAATGCAGGTTAAATTCTTGAAGCAGTTTAGTGTTAAAAAGCTTTCTGAAACCTTCACTTCTATGCCTAATTCAGATACTCACCCAGTAGGCAGCTCATGAAATTTAAACACATACGAAGCCTGACACTTTCACCTGAAGTTGTCTTTTGCTTTAACAGCCTGGCTAAGACTCCTCCTGATGCTGAGACAATGCACCCCAAGGAGCAAGCATAGCTTTTCAGACTAGTAGACAAATGGCAACAGGTATTAAGTACTTAAAGGAACAAGAATGACTTAATTCCAGCCGGCGTTATTTTGGTGCATCACGTGAAGTTATGAATTAGGCTGAGAACAGTTGTATCTGCAGTTCACCAGAAGCAGGGCAAGGAGTTCTTTCAGTATGAAATTTTGAATTGAATTTCTGAATTCTACAAGTTTCTCTGGGATTAAATATATGCTAAATATTTATGTACAATCCATTTACCTGCATTCCTTATACATTAAAAATACAAAAAGCAACTCAGTCGCTTTAATAATCCTGAGTCACAGCACTCTCATGTGGTTTATATTTGTTTTAAAGACAATATGAAACCCTTAGAACCCTTCCTTCCAACTGTGAGAACAAGCACTGGCAAGAGGGTAAAAGACTTACTTTTCTCAAGTATGCATCTGATAAATACATGATCTTCTGAGGAGCCCCTGCACACTTCACTGGAGTATTTGGAAAAGTGAAGATAGCATTTCCTTCCTTAAAATCGTGTAAAGCTTTCCATGTTTTCTCTACTGTCTGGACTGAATAATTGGAACCTATTTTAGGGTGATTAAAACCTTCAGGCAAGCCTTTGATCTAGGAAAAGAGAAATTAAGGTTTCAAGTACAGATTGCAAAAGTTTTGTCATCGACAAGTATTAAATACAGAATGAGAAATAACTATATAAGAAGTTTCTGTCAAAAATAAAGTCCATACTTACTTGCTAGTTGGTATTTTTAAAAATATGCCTAGCAATAAAACAGGTATTTCCTTTAGAATTTAGTATATAATTTACTAGATGTAACATTTGGTGAAATTACTTTGGTCTGCAACATTTAAGCATAAGTTTTCAGTGCAGACCCAGACCCAAGTTTTTGTAGACTGAAATTCAGAGTAAGAATATACAAAGTCACTGCCACATCACCACAAGTAAAAATCATGTGAGAAAAACCAACCAAACAAAAAAACCTTATGAAAATTTATAAAGTGAATGAAACTTTTTTGCAGTCAGTTGCAGATACCTGTATTTGCCTAGGGTCATTTTGTTTTAATTAATCTGCATCCAGTAATTATTTCCCTACTACTCCTACTATGACCTGAGCATCTGCTTGTGAGAAAGGAAGTTGTACCCATTGCAAAACAATGGATTGCAGAAATTCTGTGAGAATATGGAGTCATGCACTGCAATGTGTTTGGGACACTCAAGTCTGCACCAGAAGTACACTGCTGGTGAAGAGAAACCATCCCTCTTTTTCAAGTGTCCGCTTTTGTTTTAAAGTTACTGTGAGTTTTCATTACAGAGTGTGATTTACAAAGTGTTACAACATGGCTTCTACTAGTGAACACTGAATTTACTTTTATCAGCTTGTACTGAAGCAATAGTTATGAAGATTGAGAGGAGGGTCACTGAATCTGCTGCAACCCCTCATTCCACTGACCTAATCACCAGAGCTTACTTGTGACTGTAGCTGAGACCAGCTCTTGCTTGACATACATCTCGAAAGCTTTTCAAAGAGATACATAAGGATATCGTCAGGTACTACATCATATTCAGGTCAGGGTAAAACCACGAGAGTCAAACTGCTCAGACATCTTGCCCTTGTGTTTTCCTCCTACACATCACTGTGGTCATTCTTGCACCAACATTCTCCTCTGAGTGCCACTGTGTGAAGTGTACAGGAAACCTGACACAAGGAAAGGGCCCGAGAGCTTATTTAAACACAAGCCTGGTAACTCAGCAGGCTCTTTTTGAAGTGCATCCTTTAAGAAAGGTGAGGGTAGGACAAATTAATTCTGCAGGTCAGATTTTACTGACTGCTCTGTGTTCCTCATTCTGTTTACATTAGAGGTGCTTCAAACTAGTCAGCACACCTTATTATCTCATTATTTACAGGCTGTCTTGAAGTTCTAGATTTAACTTGCTGCCCCATCTGCTGATATTGCCACAGAGATGCAACAAAGTTGTCGTAAAAGGCTTTCCCAAGGGTAATTTGGGTTATGACACAGAGATCTGTGAAAGGAGTAAAGTCATTAATCTGTCTTCTAGCTCTTTAATTCGTAATGTTTGATACCTTGCAGTACAAACAGTACTGAAAAGCCATTCAATTTAATGAACGTATGTGATGCTATTAAAATTAGTAAAAATATGATTACTGTAAAACAAATACCTTTTCATAATGCAGACTAATTCCAAGGGCAATTATCAGATACTTGTAAGACACCTGTTGTGTAAGGAACAAAAAGTATTTTAGACAAAGAAACCAAAGCATTACCTCAAAGTCAATTTCAGTTACCTGACAGCAACAGAATCACAAGGAAGGAGATACGGGGGAGCATTAGTAACATAAGTTAAGCTCCAAGAATTCTAGTTAAAATGCTAACTGCTTTATGAATTATACACAGAGCCTTTGTTATACACAGACCCAGGTATCTGGAGAAAATACTCTCCTTTTCTGTTCACCATAAACAGGGCAAAGGCTTATGATAATAGTATTTTAAGTTGATGTTATTCTAACCTAGTTATCTACCACAATTTTTACTAGAAAAAGATTTTAGGATCAAGTACATAAGACTAATTGGAACTTCCCAGCCTCTTAGATGTTGGAGGCCTTGCTCAACAGGCAGTTCTAAGGGGATCTGCAGGAAGCGGACAGACAATCCATGACACAAAATAAAAAAAACTTTTTTTTCTTTTCTTTTTTTACATTATTACCTTGGTGTCATTCTCCAGCCAGACACAGTTCTTATCTGGATCCAATGCTACAACTTGAGATTTGATCCACTCCACACCTTTAGGGATGACACTTGCCATTGGACGTGCAGAAGCTGCCAGCTGCTTTGCACCGCCACCAACCAGGGTCCACAGTGGCTGGTAGTAATGAGTCTGAAATAAAAGTTCAGATGGACATTTCAAAACTGTTTAAATGGACTTAAAGGAACATCACTCCAAATGGGAGCAACGTACTCTTAACATTGCATTATTCTTAACAAAGGAAGCTGTATAAATAACCAAGATTTTTCCATGACAAAGCTGCAGGGATGCATAAATCTCATGGAGAAGAAAGTGTTATACAAAACCTTTGGAAAGATGGTTAGTTGGCTTACTTTCCACAGTTAAAAATGTGTTGCTGGAGAGGGATGAGAATCAGACCCATCTGGTCACATGTAAAATGCTTATTCTTCACAGTGCTTTACAGCAGAGGGAGACTCACCTCTCTTGGCTCAACAACAGCCACGTTTCCTGCCCCCACTTTCCTCTTCATCCGAGCACTCATGGCGATTCCACCAGCACCTCCACCCAACACAAGTACTTCATAATAATCCTTGGCAGCACACCTGGCTGCTGTGTGCAAGCCGAAGGAGCTCATCTTCTGCATTCCTGGTTTCAGCAACCACACACAAGAGCGGAGACGGGAGCAGGAGGACACTGCTCCAACTGCTGACATCTTTCATTAAGTGGGAAGCTAGGAGATAAGGAAAGGCACCAGTAACAATTACAGGAGGCAGAATTGATATTTATTTAAATCCCTGGGTTCGTTTTCAAGGCAAAAATTATAATACTAAATTCCCTGAGTCATCAGGCAAGATTTACAGCTTTTTCATTTATTTACACATTTATGTTACTTACAGACAGGAATTTCAAAATTACACCAGAAACCTCAAATATTTTCAAGAAAATCTTCCAATGTCAGCTTCAAAAATTCTCCACTACACTAGATGTAGCTGAGCAACTCATTCTGCACCTTTCTTTGCTATCTTGACATCCCTCATGTCTGTGTACCCTGAATTCTTTAAAATGCCCCATTAATCCTTACAGTTAAAATTTAGGACAGAGAGGGAAAAAACTCAGAGGCATCCACTGCAAAACAAATGTTAATAATTTTAGTTTACAGGTTTCCAAGACGCAAACATTTTCTTCTCGTCCCCTCCCCAGCCAGAACAAAACACGAAACTCCACAGTTAAGTTAGTTCAACTTTATAAGGCTGTTTATCATCTGTGCAGGCAGCTATTTAAAAATGTGGACCTACATTCATAAATCTATTTTCCCGTTCACTCTAAGGCTATTTGTTTACATGTTTTTAGAATAAGTCTTTTTAATACTGAAGAAACTGCACGTTAAAGAAATCATAGTTAGGACTGAGCAGGAGAGCTCAGTACCTCAGTATCTCAACTAGAGCCTAGAACAAACACTGACCGAAGCACGGCAGCTCATGCAGACACTCAGGACAACTGCACTTTCTTCCTCTCCAGGCACCTACCGTATGCTGAGCTCCTCAGACTGCCCACTTCATCGAACCAGTTTATTGAAGGAAGCTGGAATAAATAAAGTTGGAGAAGTCCTACTGGCAAGAAGTACGGCTCATAGCGACCATTCGTTAACAGCCGGCCCCGGAGCAGCAGTTTAGGCATTCCCCGCATGCACGTGTGCGCGCCCGGCTGCCCGGCCGGCTCCGGAGCGTGCGAGCCCCTCAGCCCCGGCCGCGAGGGACCGGGCACCGCCGCACCGCCGCTCCGCGCCCCCGGAGCCACGGCNCCGGCCGGGAAGGGCCGGGAAGGGCCTGGGCGCGGAGCCCCCGCCAGGGGCTGAGCCGGGCGCCCCATTCCGGGCCGGTACCGACGGCACCTACAGCTCCCACCCCCTGCTTCCCAAAGTTTCCAAACTCCCATCCAAAACCTGGCCCCCTGCCAATCCCCGATGGAAACCCTGCTGCGCATTCGGTGTTGGCCTCCATCCCAGGCAGCAGCCCAGATTCCCACCTAAACACACGCAGCGGCGGGGAGCGCTGCCTAAGCCCTTCCAAAGTCCAGGCAGGGTGAGAGGGTGGGAGCCGCTGTCTGAGGGCTGGGCACACACTGCCTACCCTAACGCTGTACTACCACGTTTATCTACTCCATAAGTAACTTTTTATGAAATCAAGCAAGACCGGAGCTGCTGTGTGAGGGCTGGGCACACACTGCCTAACCCTAACTCTGTACTATCGCATTTATCTACTCCATAAATAACTTTTTATGAAATCAATCAAGACTAAGTGTACACAGCAATACAATTGCTCACTCTAGCTGTGCATGCTGATGCAAGCACACATTTTTTACATATCGGTATCGTTAAATTCATCCAATGCAGCATTTACTTTCATGCATTAAGACTTACAAGAGCATTCGGTAGACCATCCTATGGAGAAAATGAATTGTAGTTTTCACTAAAGTAATTTAAGAACACATTATAAAAGTTATGTAAACGGAACGAACTTCATCCTATATATTTTTATTAAATTTCCCCCTCTTATTACAGAAAGGTCATTTAGTAAAATTAGGCCCTTATTCATAGAAAACCCAGATCATACCATGCTTCTATAGGAAAACTTAATCAATTACATTTTTAGGTATGTGCATGTGATTCCGCAGGTAAGCACTGTCAGCTTTTATTCCTTTGATTGGAAATTATTCCAAATGCTGAAATGTACCAAATTTCAAAAGTATCAATTTCTATGAATTTCTTAGACTTCTCTAGTTTTAGTTAAAATAACCATGATTTTTTTGAAGCAAAACAGAACAAAACCCCACAAAACCAGAGTTCTTTGGAAAAAAATACACAGTTCTTGACAGAGAGAGAATTCCACTTGACACAGTAAACTGGATTCTATATGAGGGCATACAAATCAAGAAATATCAGAGGAATTCTGATTTGGATACTGAGGCATCTAGTTTCATGTTATAGTTTAATGAGAACAGTTTTAATTCCCAGAATCTGACTGTGAAATTACATTACAAAATAAAATACTTAAGACAACATTTAGTTATGTACATTCTGCTCCAAAAAATGGACTGTGGAAATTCTTTACATTTCTCTTAGAAATACATACAAACCACAGCAGAGGCCAACAATCCACTGGCAATCAATAGCCATGAGTCAACTTCAGGGAGAAACACCTGTGGAAAGTTTTAATCTAATACTGCTTCACTGAAAGCATTTCAGTGTCTCTTCAGACTGCTTGAAGTAGTTTGTTCTCCTTGCCTCAAAACATTACCCCAGTTTACTCTGCAAGACGCCTGGGTACTTGCTAGAGTACATCTTGCACAGAAAGAGATGACAAGTATTAAGAATAGGAGATTAGGAGTTCAGAAAATTACAATACAGAAAGTCCAGGCAGGTCTACACTGTGTGAGTCATCTAAAACAGAAGGAAAAGTAAAATTGACTGTGCCCCTGTGATGCCTTCCTATACATATTTTATGGAAAACTTTACACAGCTTACCATTTATCTGACTTCAAAACACACCATTTACATTATTACTTAGAAAGAAACACAGATATACTTGAAAAGAAACAGAGTTATAAAATAACTAGTTTGTTAGACTGTAGGAACAAATAATTTAAAGCTCTTTTACCAGTCTAGACAACTTTTACAATCATTTGAATGGGAGTTCACACCAAGGGCTGCAAGATAGGAATTACATTCAGAGAAATGGATATCAACCTCCATTCCAAATTTCTCATCAGTACACACTAATAATCATCAATTTGGGTGAGGACAGTGTAACAAAAAAATCTCTTATATAGCCCCGAAGTGCAAATGATTCATTTGTTAAGGAAAAAACACTAAATGCAGTAGTTTTCCTACACGTGGCTGAATTTCACATGGAGTGGAAAATTTCAGTTTTGCTTATGTTTTATTTCGTCACACAAGATGAAATTACAACTTCTAATCCCACAAAAATATGCTTAGACCACACAAATCTTCCTAATAAACCATTACAGAAGTAAGAGTTTCCTGGTTTGACTTAAATGTTTGTGGAAGCACAAAGTCATTAACCTTTGCATTGTGCACACATCAATTTTGACAATCTTTAGTGTTCTGCTTCTCCCCTGCCAATCATTTCAGCTGGGAACTTATTCAGAAGTTACTGTAAAGCTGTTGGTAAGCTACTTGATGATAAAAAAAAAAGATTTCTGAAATGAAGTGAACTTTTAAGCAAATACACTGCTATTTTCTTCAGTTCGTGAGAGATGGATCAAACTAAGGCTGCACAAGAAATCAGTATTTATGATCAAAGACAGATCCCAGCTGCATGAAACAAAGCAGTTTCAGTGAAAATGCAGCCACTGAAGTCTGGTCATGAGAACTGAACTTTAAGAAGTATTCTGCATTTTGTCTGAAAAATATGTGCCAGTCATCAAATCTCTCAGAATTCTAAACACCAAAAGAACAGAAGAAAACAAAAATGGATTGGTACTTAAAATTACAATGCCTAGTTCTCCTATATACAAATATATATAAAATTAACTTACATTATAACAATATCAAACTGCATAGCATTACAAAAGAAGGCAACTTGAATGGCTGAAATTAAAAAATGGGAATATTACCAACTCGATTATTACTGTTCTGGAATTTGTAATACCATAGGGTAGACTCTTGCTGGCAGCAGCTATAGCCCAATTTAAGCAAAGTCTCCTTAATTCCAGTGAATGCAGAAATCATTAATTCAGACAAGTTGTTGCGTGCTCTGCTTTCAGGTCCTCTTTGCAGGTTTTGCTGTTAACTGTTTCTCTCTTTCAAGCTCTTTCTCACGTTGCTGCTCTCGTTCCAATTCTTCCTTCTGCCTCTTTTGTTGCAGCTTAAGTGCTCTTTTCTAAACAGAAAAGACAAGAAAATAATTGTAAGTTTCATAGATATATTGAAGTTGGAGCAAGAAACAAAATCCCTCCCATTCTCCCTCTCTCCAACACACCCTCCTTATGACTGAATGTAGCACAAACTGTTAATTTTTGCTTCATCTCTCCCACTTTCAGCTTACTGTTCAGAAATGAGAAGTTTGTGATCTACACTGGGAAAACACAAACTGGAGCCCCTTCAGTGTCACTAAAAGTCATCCTTTGGGTATACCTGACAAGGTCCTTGCCGTGTAACTTACTGCCTCCAAGAAAAAATTCTCTTGTTGAACACACTGAAGGATTAATCTTTCCAGAATGTAACCAGTCTGTCTATATAGCCTGAAACCAATGAACTTATGCCACTGTTAATGCCACATTAAACAGAAGGAGAAATTCTTACATTTGTGATAATCTAGTTTCCATTGAAATGAAACTGAAACAACAGAGAACTGCTTGAAATGGAGTGGACTAAGCAACACAACAAGGCATGATTCTTACACCACCTAAACATGAAGATGACACTGAAAGAGTAGTTCAGATGTGTAAATTGCTTGAGGAACATTAGGAGCAAGTGAAAGGTTAAAATTATACATGGCTTGGAGCTACTGAAAACATCCTTTTAAGATAAGTTTCTATTTTAATCAGAATTTTCAGCATGCATCCAAAATAAAAGTTGGGAGTCAATGATACATAAGTAAGTATCTGTATTGGAAAGTAAAAATATTTATCCCACTTACTTTTAACTTTGAAGTCTTCTCGTGCAGCATCATCATTTCATTTCTAATATTCACTAACTTGTTGTGATAGTGCTTAGCTTCTGAAAACTTAAAAACCATAACTGTTAAAGTAGTGACTGTCACGTTAGAATAGTTGTTTTATAAAGCTACACAGCAAAATAGCAATCAAAAACAGTGATTACCAGAACAATTTGATAATAGAACAAACAAGTTCAAGTTTATATATAAAATTTACATATCACATATATTAATATAGAAAACTACTATATCTCAATAGTTAAACACAGTAATCTACTGAGTTAAGATTCACGAAACAGAACAAAAATATTACAACTTTCTGCACCATACATGAGTGTTTCATGCACCCTCCCTGCTAGTCTGGGGAGGTGCACAGAGCCCATGCTGGAGCCTCAATCCTACTGAAAAAAACATGTACATTTGCTTTGCCTCAGTCTCTCTGCCTGACTGAGCCTGCACTCTCTTCCTGCTGCCTTTCCTATTTAAGGGAAATATGCTGGCTCCCACCCCCTCCAGCAGCTTGTCCCTAATATCTGAACTGGTTTTCTTTCTGTAGGTCATTAAGAACAAGGAAAAGACACAAGCTGCTTGTAACACTTCAGCAAGAAAATCTATGCTTATCTAGAATTTAAAGGCATTACTGGTACTTACCAAAGCATTGATATCAACAATGGAGTTACACTCTTTGAATTTTGAAATTTCTTGTTCTAATGTTTCTAGCAGTACCACTTGGTTCTGTCTAAAACAAAAAAAAAGGTGGATAAACCCAAATTAAAGCACCACATATGCTTTTCAACCAGCCCTTTAAATACACTTTTAATCAAATCAATACACACTTCCCAATACCAGATTCCTCTTATGCATTGCTAGGTAATTTCAATAAAAACATGAGTAAAAGACTTCAGAAAAATCCAAGCTGCTATTTGTTGCACAAATTCAGCTGGGATCATACAGCACATGGATATCCAGGATAAATATCCCAAAACCCTGAAGAGGCACTCTCCAGGTTGCAGTGGTTGACTGGAAGGAAGAACAATTAGCTCTTGACTTTCCACTTGGGTGCCTCTGTGTCATGATGCAGGACTAAGTTATTTCTGTACAGAACTTGTGTGGCTTCCTGGTGATTATTAAGGATCTCCATCCCACACAAATCAGCTCAAATCTTTCCAGACAAAGGCTGTCCTTGGCAGAAGCACCATCACATCAAGCGTAGTGAAACCCAGACTGAGGTTCCCTGCAAAACCTGACTCGAGAGATGGATCTGTGTAAAGCTCATTCCAGTATCTCTGTATGAATGGCAGATCTGGTCTGCATTTGAAATCAACTACTCTCAGTTATCAGTGAGGTATCAGTGTACAAAGAACTCTTATCTGCTTAGCTCCTTACTTGTATTTTTCAAGTGTTTTGCAATACGGTTTAGGGACTGAACAACAATGTATCTCACTACAAGCTACCCCGAATACAAACTGCATGTCTCCAAGGAAAATAAATCCAGCTTTTAGCACACTTTTCCACTACAGAAGTGAATCAGAAGTGAATGAGCATTTAAGAAATCTAGGTCTTCTGCTCTGCCTGGCTTAGGGGATTTTAGTCTTCTACTGTTACACATTCTTCAGCCATAGTGCTCACAGGCTACACTGCAGCTTATACACTCCCTGGTACTCCCACAGAACACTGAATTATTCAGGCTGCTCGAGTCAGGATACAGAAATGCTGATAAACTATATTCCAGTGAAAGGGGAGCTGGCACATTATATTGAAAAGAGCAGCAAACCAAGTATGCACGTGTATGAAGTTGGTTTCAAAAATCTACTTACGTCAGTTCCTGCAGTGCTGATTTTGATCGCTGAAGATCAGGCAGATAGTGGGAAATCAATCCTTCAGCCAGCTGCTCCACAGCTTTCTCATCTATCAAAGGCAGATCTTCTACAACTCCTTCATCCGGAGACGCGTCACTGGGACCTACACCAAAGAACATGAAGGGCTGAGTGTGACAGGTCAGCACACACTTCAAGTTTAACCTAGAGCAACTGTATTTTCCTTTTCAAAAATTAAAAGCATTAAAACACATTAAAATTCTCTGCACTTTTTCAACTAAACTGGACTTTCATCTTCCTCCTCTTCTTTCCCCCATCCTTATTCTCAGTTCTTTATCAGAAGCTTCCTGGTGAACCCTTTTATGTGAACAGCAGCAGAAGAGAAAGAGGGAAATATATCTGTTCCATAGATATCTTAAAAAAAAAATTAAAATTTGAGTACTCCAGTCTACTGAAGAAAAAAATGGGCAACATCAGTGTTCTGACTATGTATCAAGAGTACCTAAACATTAACAGCCCCCAACCTTTGCTTTCAAAGTCTGAGAACAAGCTAGGCTATGAAAGGTCTTCGCCAGTCACTCAAAACACCAATGAACTCCAAGAACTGAACTTCACAGCCTGTAAGTTTCGTATGGGCATGCTAGGATTATTTTTTTCAGCAGTGCTCGTGGAAGACAAACCCCCGCAAGGGAGAGAACGATGCGGGAGGCAGCCCTTGGCCTCCCGGGGAGCCCGGCCGTACCGCCGGGGCTGCCGGAGCCTCCCGGGGAGCCCGGCCGTACCGCCGGGGCTGCCGGAGCCTCCCGGGGGAGCCCGGCCGTACCGCCGGGGGTGCCGGAGCCTCCCGGGGGAGCCCCGCTCTGACCGGGCCCGCCGGCGGCTCCAGCCTCTCCTCGGCTCTCCCCCACCCGCGTCCCGCCCGGCCCGGCCTCCCCTCACGTACCCAGCGAGGGCCCGGGATCGCCCGCGGCCGCCGCCTCCTTCCCCTCGGGCCGCTCCGCGCCGCTCATCGCTGCCGCTCCCGGCGCCCTCCGGCACGGCAGGGCAGAGCAGGGCAGGGC
>VYZR01040289.1:0-15254 GCA_013400675.1 Oxylabes madagascariensis | reverse complement strand
TATCTTCATATTGTCCCTTTGCATGCCTCCAATTTGGCCTTTCCTCACTCTTTAAGAAGGGTTAGAGTTTTAAAAAGTCTCAGTCTGTGTCAGGAAAGTTAACATTTCTTTCCCGGGCCTGCGGACGATCACACGGTCTCTGCTGGGTGGCAGCTTTAAAAATCTCAGAGCCATGCCTTGGAGAAAAGCTCAGAAACAGCAGCAGCCAGGATCTCAGTGGTTGAGTAGAATGATGGAGGCTTTCACCATCCACCCCTGGGTCTCATCTGGGGGTGGCTCGAACTCGGAGATGCTCCCAGGGGCCCGGGAAGGGGGAAGGGACATCTCCGCCCGGCCGGTAGCGCAGGAGCAAGCCCACGAACCGGCTGGATGTACAAAGCCGGGATTGCCCCGTCCCTGCCGGGATTGCCCCGTCCCTGCTGGCAGTCCCCGGGCTCGGGGGCCCGGCTTGGCCCCGCCAGGGCCGCCCCGTCCCGGCCGCCCGGGGTGGGGGCAGCGGGGCCTAAGCCGGGCCCCACTGCTGCCCAAAGGATGTCACCTCATGCCAGCCCAGCAGCGGAAGAGAGGGGGCCTCCCAAAATCCCCTGAATTTGAACCTGGTGTCCCAGAGGTGTACACTTGTATCCCATTGGCTAACATGCCTGTCAGTTTTTAAAGAAGATCGCTAATTGTTTTTTTACCATTCATGCCAAACCAATACAAGCAGCATAATAAGGCATGCATGATTACAAACAATGGAAAATAAACAGTTTGTTCCAGCCCAGCAACCGTGTGCTCTACCTCACCAACTCATCCTGTCTGTCTAGAACAGAGGAAACCAAGTGGACAGAGGGGAAAAACCCAGAAGAACGCCCTGTCCTGGTACAGTCGATCCTTCTTTGGTACCAGGCTACGCACAAGGTCGATAGCATTGTTTGCCTGTAAGATTTTCTTGCTCATAGCTTGGCTAAGTTTTGGCACATTAGGTCATAATAACAAATATCCGAGCCTAAAAATAGACACTACAACACTGATATATTTGTCAGTCTGTGTATAATTACACGCCACTGTAAATAATGGGAAGCAGCCACTCAGAATGACCAACATATATACTTCAGGTTTCCAAAACAGAATATATACACAACACTTGAGGAAATAAACTGAGCCCAACAAAATGGTTAATCATGCATCTTTTAGTGCTCATCAGCTGTTCCTTTTGCAAATCCACCCTATCTGGACTTACTCTACCAGAATTCCAATACCAGAATTTGTAAGTAGCTTCAAAGGTTGTTATCCTCTTGTAAGATTGTTTACAAAGGAAATGTTTCCTCTTTCTCTGCTAATCTGGCATTTCCCTCCCAAATTCTTCTGCCAAACCCAGAAGACACACATTATTTCTCCCTGTGACAGCTGTCAGATCCAATGTGATCCTCTACCACATGGCTGGCAGTGGAATGCTCAACAGAAAGGCATGGAGGGGTAAGATCCCAGCTTTCTTATGGCACTGGAAGGGGCATCTTCCTCTACTTCCAGATCTTTACATACTACACTTCAAAATTTAACAGGTTTATGCATAGAAAAAGCACTTCATATAACTTAAAGTCAGTTTATAAATGTATTTTTAACTTTTTTTTTTAATTTAACCTGTATGTAAAACTGTATTTAGGAAAAAAAATCAGGAAGCAGAAACCTTGACATTTTGTTCTCAAAACCACATTCTGCAATCTGTCTTTAGCTGCCAGAGCTATATGGGAAAAATTCCTTAAGAACTTTCATGCGCTGCTTGCACAGGAAAGATAATGCCCTTAAATCCCTTGTAACCATAACATTGCAAATTCACTGGGCTAGCCTGAGCACTAACCTACTGCAGGGATTATATCCACAATTTATAGTCCTTCCTGAGGAGCCCTGGCATTTGCTGGAACCTGTCTGTGGAGCTGCCTGAAAGCTGCTGAGTGGTGTGACAGGGGAGGGCAAGGAAGGAAGGAAGGAGGAACTGCATTTTCAGAACTTCTTTCACAGAGGAAATAGCTTATTCACAGATCAGGTACACACACACACGTCATTTATCCCGACACTGAGACAACAGAGGGAAATAAGGAATACCAGACTGGCTGATCCTAGCCTGCTCCCAGACATGAATGTACCTAAGGGTGGTTCACACCTGTGAGGAGAAAAATAAGGACTGCCAGGCTACCAGAACAGTGAGGGCAGAAAGACAAGAAGCAACAACTAATGGCTAACTGCCCAGTCTAATTGTAATTAGGAATGTTGGCAAGGAATACAGCTAAAAATCAAAGTCAGGAGACTTATGAAAACTTTGCCTGAAAATGTTTAAGTTCTGTCCCCCAATAGTTGCTACATACAAATGCCTGCTGCTGACTGCATTGCCACACATGAATAATATAATGTCTTCCATAACACTCAACCTGCAGAATAAGAGCATGGGGACTTATCTGCCAAGAAGGTTCATTTAAAATATTAGTTATAGTTAATGATCAATTCTCCTGAAAAATAATCCCTATTTCCTGCTTATACAAATATCAGCAGGCAGAATGGGATGTACTTTAAGCAGACGATTAAGTACTCAACCCACAACCGTGTGCATGAAGTCAGCAATCCCATCATCCAATTAGCTGCAAGTTTTGGATAAACACACACTTAAAATTACTTATGATGAAAACTGAGAGTTCACATGCCCTGACTGCAGTAAGAGCAATGCTCCTCCTGCAAAAACAAAAATCAA
The DNA here is from genome assembly GCA_013400675.1 of Oxylabes madagascariensis. Classification (NCBI taxonomy): domain Eukaryota; kingdom Metazoa; phylum Chordata; class Aves; order Passeriformes; family Timaliidae; genus Oxylabes; species Oxylabes madagascariensis. The sequence goes on along the minus strand of VYZR01040289.1, from coordinate 12,529 downwards.
GTATCATTACAAAACAAAACAAAACAAAAAAAAAATGGACAAAGATTTTCTTTAGGAAAAAAGTAACTCCAAAAACCAACACAGCATGCACTGGCATTGCTTCAGAGAGGCAGCAGCCACATGTAGCCACTTCTGCAGAAAAGCCACCATTCTGAGCTGCTGCTTGAAGAAACAATCCCAAAACACGTGTTACAGAGGCCCAAAGAGCCACATTGCTTTGCCATGTGTGTGTGCAAGCCAGGGCCCCTTTGCTCCTAACCTGCTCGGCCAATTGCTTAGGGTGAGAAACACCCTCTGCTTCAGGGACCCAACTTAAACACCACAGAACACAGTACCAACTTAACACTCGTGAACACTGAAAATGGGCATTAGATTTTCTTGCTCTCCTTACACCATAAGAGTGATGCAATACAGTGCCAGAAAACTCAGTTGTCCCAGTCCAAAAATTCATTTGTAGCTTTACTTTTGAATCACATCTGTGCTTTTTAGTGCATTTCAAAATCCTATATTCTGCCCTTTCTGCAAAAATTTCATAACACTTTTTTTTGTATTGACCACCTGACTAGATATGTTATTAATATCCCCCAAACTCCCACATTTTCTACATGACCTTTTCACAAAAAGGCAAGCAGCCTTTCCCACCTCATTTTGAGTGTCACTTGGGAACCAGTACTCAGTTAGACAATGCAATAGCAGATTGTTTGCAACAGCATAGCTTCAATATTTGTCCCTGCTACTAATAAATACATAACAACACAGAAATGGTATTTTCAGTCACTTTCCATAAGGGAATAAAATAATTACAGCATGCCAAGCAGCGCTTGCCCTTTCAAATCTGTAACTGCAGTCAGCTGATTTGAAAGCAAACCAAAACCATCCTGCAAAACAAACAATCCCATTGCATTGGTCATCAACTGCCTCTGTCAAAATCTGCATTTTCAACAGCATCTCAAGCGCACATTCCTACTTTTAGCAGTATAACCCAAGAAAAATATCCATATTTGTTGCACACCCCCAGCAGAACCCAGGTCCAGACAGTGCTGGGAAAGGTTCAGAATCTTAGAAGAAAAGACGGATATTCTTGATGCCCTAACACTGGGCTGTTTCATCAGGGCTGTGCCTGAGCTGAAAGGAAGAGCTCGATTGGAGATAGGAGGCTGGGAAGGCACAGATTGAAGGCAGCGTTTGTCCGGCTGAAAGAGCCTTCAGGGGCTGCTCCTCGGGGCGCACAGAGCCTCACTGTTAATCACAGTAGCCCACACGGCTCATGTTTCCCGCAGGTGGCTACCACAACTGCAGGAGCTGGGGGGAACAAACCATGCAGGTCTAACAAAGAGACATTCCTGGGCTTCACGGGAATTCACTTCCCAAACAATTACAGGGAAAACCAGAAAAATCCTAAGAGACGGTCCTTCAGTTAATTATTGTTTTTTAATTCTTATTTTTAATGCAAGTGGATTGCAGAAACTATTTTTGGGGGTATAGAAGATACAGCAGGAAGTTTCTCAGCTCGAACAAAAAGCCAAGTACAGTATGCTCCTAAATAAATTACAACTTTACAGATCTAATATCCACATAAAATCAATATACAGAGCTATGGATTAAACAGCATAAAGCCTCTCCATCCTGTATTATTCAACAGAATGCAGGGATAATTTAAGGGGCAAATGAACACCACAGACAAGATCTCCAAACAACAGGACTCAAAATAACGAGCACAAGACAACAGACCATTATCACAAGCCCATGAAAGTGGCTTCACAGATTCAGCAGAGTAATGCTGATTCATACTGCTCAAAGATGCATCTCAATCTCTTATTTCTCTACAATTTTTCTGTAATAGACAGCTCAAGCCAGTAAACCATTCTAATCCTAAGGGCTAAGCAGGGTGATACTTTTTTCAGGCAATTAAGAAACTTCCGATGCAAAACTAAGCCACCAGTGCCTCTTTCACAGAAGTCTCGAAGTCTCAGTGGTTACAGCATCCTTACTGGAAGCAAATCAATGTTCTTGCCAGAGTGACCACTATTTAAACAAAGCCATTCGTTCTTCCTCTCCTCATGATGCTATTTTATCACAGCCCAAGTGTTTTATATCAGCACACTGAAATGATGTGTAATGAACAAGGATGTTCAAGATAAATTCTGAGAGTCACAAAGCAAATACTTCCTTTCTCTGTAAACAATATGACTGAACCCACTCCTTGAAGAAATCAAGCTATATTTATATTCACCCTCTTGAAATGCTACAGGCAGCCATAGAAGGATAAGTTTATAATAAATTGCTATATTTGGAAACCTTTGTTGCTAAGCATCTTCTAACATTCAGTACAGTTTATACCACTCATGTCCCTGCTACATAATTAACATTTCATATGTTTTGGGTTTTTTTTTTAAAAAAAGAAGTACAGTGCTTATCTTTGCCAATAAATTAAAACCATTATAATTTTTTAGGGAATTAATAAAAGACCACGTAGCAAATTAAATAAAGAAGAAGAAACAAGATCTCAAGGGCATACAAACGCTGACATTGTATGCAAGGATATGGCAGTCTATCTTCTATACACTCCTCTGCTTGAGATAAAACAATTCAGAAGGCAGCTGTTCACACTAAAAACCAGTCCACTAAATAATTTAGGATACAGTAGACCTCTCCCAACCCGAAGAATATGACTTTCTCAGCTACACACATAAATAGGCCCTTTTCTTGTCAAGAATTCTCTGTGTGTAAATCCGTTGGATGATACTCAAGTCCTCAGGAGTCTACCAAGAGGAGCCTACTGCAAGCTGATGTCCATGGGATGTGGCCCAGTGCCCAGCATGGAATCTGCAGGTTTATCACATTTGGCTGGTAACTTCTGCGGAAATCACAAGTATCTTGCTAGGCAGTAGAAAATCACAGCAAATCCTAATTTTTCCAGGGTAGCCACTAGAGATATTGTAACCTTGGACATGTAGATATCCTATAAAAATCAGTTTTGTGGTTTCATTTTTGTGAGAGGCTATAACTGTATCTTCAGTGGAGGAAAAGGAGAAAAATCCACTAATATTTTTAAAATTCAGCAGATAAAATAAAAACACTCTTAGCTGAGTATTTATAAGCATCTCCATACAAAGGTTTCACGGGTTTTGGTCACAATACCCTGTTTGGGAAAGTCCAGATCACATCGCACAGATTCTCCAAGTTTCTTGTGCCCTTTTCCTCTCCCTGCCCATCCCAGCATGCACCACACCACAATTCTGTACACACCATAGTCACAGGGGCCTAGAAACATTCAACACAAAATAGGCATTACAAGCCCCCAGAACTTATTCAAAATTCCCATGAAAACGCAGAGTTGCTGAACAGAACATGAAACTTGCCTGTCTGACCCGAGAAATACCACTAAGCAAATCGTGCACTGGAGTACAAACAACTTCTGCCAAAAAAACCAGTTGGAATATGTTTAATTCTACAATGGTTATTTACTTTCCATTAACAAATGGTCTTCAGAATTACATTGAAGACAAACATCAAAGCTTTTACAATGAAGTATCTTAGGAAACCTGACTAGAGATGCAAAAGCCCTACAAATACATTTACCTTCTTACTAATTACTACACTTTTGGTTTATGTAAGCAGTATATACACAATACACGTGTTAGAAAAACAGAGTTGAAGTAGAAAGATAAGGAAAGATGAGTCCTCTGGAAAATGATCTAAACTTTGTATTAAGAATATAAACATATTAAGCTTGCAAACTTGCAGTCTTTCCAGCCACAAACCCAAGGATATAAATGGGGTATGCAGGACTCGAGAGTCTCCCACAGACCACAACAGAAATACAATCAGCAAGCAGCAGTAATCTTGTGCCAAAAACTGAACATGTATGTCTGAGTTCTGAAATCCTTTTTCTAAGCTAGTTTCCACATTTCACCTGTACGTACACACACACCAAGTCTGAATGTGGCACCAAAAACCTTAACATTTGTGAAAGAATTCTTAACTCAGATGTTGTCTCAAGATCAAGCATTTTGGACATTTAGAAATGTGCATTAGTCACCTTAACTGTATGTTTATACCATGTTTTATGCTGTAATATATATATATATATATACGTGGATGTGTCAAGTGTTATGTTCAATTCTAAGGCCTACATCACCAAAAAGGTTATTGACAAACTGAAGGCAGTTCAGAGAAAATCAACACAATTTCTCGGAAGGCAGGAAGGACTTATTTATGAGGAAAGATTAAAAGAGCTAAATATTTATAGCTTGGCTCAGTAATGAATGAGGAGGTAGGGGACATGAGAACAGCCTAGAGATATCTGAAGGGTGTAAACACTAAGGAGGGAGAACAAATGTGTTATACAAGGATGTAAACAGAAATAATGGGATAAAACTAAACAAGGAAAGCTTAGACTGAATATCAGAGAGCATTCCTGGACAGCAAGCTAGCTTGGCCCACAGCAGAGTTTCTGAAATGAAGCAATAGGAGCCCATGCATCTTGGAACAAAACAAAAAGTTAGACAAAACACTGGAAAATTTGCCATATGAAGGAATCTTGCTCTGCTAAGTAGAAACAGTAGATTATAAAAGTCTTCGCTAAATTTAACTCTAGTGAAAGCAGTAATATTTTACAAGGTGTTGAAAACGTAACATAAAGAAACAGATAAAGAGCTTAATTGGAAAAAAAAAATACTCCAACTAATAACGTTCCTTAATGATGAGCAACTTCAGTTTATGTAACAGATCGACTGACTCATGCTTCTGCAACTTCTTGAAGAGGAAAACTTCACGTGAGCTGCAAGGAGTTAACGGCGCTGGACTCCATTTTCCCCAGCAGAGGTCACCCCACGGTAACAAACAAAAGGGAAATCTGACAGCACAGATGCAAACTTGAAGAAAGAGCAGTAGGAAGGAGATATCCTCCTCCCGTCATTCCCACCACTGGCTTTGGATGCAAAGTTCCTGGGTAACACCATGTCCTGCAACCAGTCACAGGTAGATGCCTGAAGTTTTTTATCTATGTCATGTTCAACCTGCACAACGTTCCAGATTTATTTTCTAAGAGGTCCTCATGGAGTGAGTAAATATCATCTATTTGCAGCTGGATTATGAATCCATCTGCACATGCGTAAGTAAAAGCGTCTGGGTCATGTTTGGAATGGAAACCACAACACTTCTCACTGAGAACTTGAGATTACATTAGTTAAGTGTTTACTGTTTGAGTACTGAGACACAGGCAGACTGACAGGCTTCCAAAAACACAGGAAGGAAAATAAAAAGGGAGCTTATAGGGGTTTTTTTTAACAAACATATACAAGCAGGAGAAACAATGATGTTTTCTAACTCAAAACAGAGCTTAAAACACAAATGAAGCCAAGAGGAAAATGCTAGAAAACAAATAATCTCATATATTTTTTTCTTCTTGATCCATAAAATTCTCCACATATTCATATTTGAGAACTATCCCTTAAAAATTCTGGAAGCTGGCAAGCAACGACTTTGCTGTTCCAGGTGCCATCACCCCTAATAAAACACCTGTCATCTTTGCAGTCAGTTCTGATGCACGAATTATCCGTGCTTGGTGCCACTGCCAGAGGAAGCTGTCCCGGTGCCAAAGGAAATAAAAGTAACCAGCACATGCAGCAAACTTATTTGTGAACTACAAGGGAGCAAATATGTGTAAGCAGAGCTGGACAGTGGTATTTTGACCCAGCTGTTTTAAAGGGCTGCTCAGGGGCAGATCTCAGCTCCAACACTCAAACTGTGCAGACACGCTCTAGCAAAACCTAGGAACTGATAGAGTGTACTTGCAATATTTCATCCAATGAAAACAGAAGTGAACTCATGCTGAAGCATTCCCTGGAACATGCTGAACCCTGGCTGCATGATGCATGGATAATTCTCCAGGGCTATGCCTGCTCCCAAGGCCAAGGGCCCCGTTCCAGCCCCCGGCTCAGGACACAACCTGAGCCAGGTGCACACAGCGCCCTTGCCCCTNAGCTTCTGGAGAATGTCCAGACGGTCCTGGGCATTGGGAATTCCAATTTCTATCTCCTTGTCAAAACGCCCCGGCCTGCGCAGCGCTGCATCCAGGGCATGAGGGCGATTGGTGGCCCCAAGGACCAACAGCTGCCCTTCACTGCCTTCCTGAACACATCAAACAACACAAAATATTACTTGAAAAATACAATTAAATGTCAAACAGATAATACAAGAGGCACTTCCACTTTAATCCCCACAAATCTGCTTTCCTAAATCAGGAAAGTAAGAACCGAGGAGAAAAAAAGGAGGGCTTAAGCTAAAATGCAGCATTGGCACAAGAACAAAATGTTATCAGCAGACCTTGAATAAACAAGGTTGGGAAACAAATCAGTTCAGGTATCAAACCCAGAGACAGGAGGTTATAAAGCTTCCTGTAGGTCCAGCAGGAAAAGCAAGGTCAAAAATATTAACCAATTTCCTCAAGCTCTGCTTCTTCACTTTTACAGTGAGGCAAGATCAGTTAGAAGGTCTCTTGTAATGTCATTCTCGTTTTGTGAATGAAGCATTCTTTCCAGGAAGAATATCCATCAGCCTTTGCCACCAGAAAATATGTTCTGCCTGTGAAGGATTCCAGATTGGGCAGCTCAAATTGCCATGCAGGAAAAAAATTAGAAACTTGCACATTACATAAACAGAAGAAATTTATTTTCATACTCTGGACAGAGTTCTTTCATCTTCCCTACTAATAATCATAAAATAATAGATGAGAGATTGCCAAACTTTATGGGCTTAATCCATAATTTACTCAAGTCAATTAAATTTACTGTTTCTTTATTAGGCTTTTGTTTATGCCCTACATACTGCTCTGGCAATCTTGAAATAGCTGCTGGTGCCTTTAATCATGCAGCCTACATATCACCAGAAGTATTCTGATGACTTGGATTTCAGAGCAATTAAAAATAGCTGGTTTAGTTCAATGATGGGCTATCACTGAAATTTCAGTTTGATCTCCAAAACTGCAAGAGGGGGAGAAGGCAAAGGAAAGGCACTGAATGGAAGAAACCTACTTTCTTTTAAACTAACAGTTTCCAGGAGACATTCCTCTCCTACGTCCTCTGCTTAGCATCCAAAAAAGCATGATTGTTCTACAAAGTCTCACTTAAGTCTGCTTGCTTTTCCCACAAGTGATACATCTCAAATTGGCTCCACTGGAGAAGCACTATTATTTTGTCCAGCGAGTCCCCATGTACATTAATTGTCCCATTAGATTCAACTTACTGAGCCAATGCCATCCATTAATGTCAGCAGTGAAGCAACAACTCTCTTTTCCACTTCATTCTGAGCCCCTTCTCTCTTTGGACAGAGTGCATCCAACTCATCTATAAATATAATTGAGGGGCAACTAAAGGGAAAAAAATTAAGGGAAAAAATGTTAAGGCGCTCAGGAAGATTTAAAACACTAAGGCAGAGGAAACCTGTTCATGGAAAATGTCCAGTTCCTACAAAAACTAACAAGCATCCCATTCCTTTAGGTAACTGGAAGTTTCAATCTTGCGTACAGTATTACTCAGAGAGAAAACTAAAATGAATAATATATTAAACAACTAATACCACCTTCAGTATGCAATAGTCTTTAGCCAGTGTACTATGAACACCAGTCACATGGAAATCTAAAGTCTGCCTTAGCGAGGTCTAACAAATTTGGGCCAAGATGCCACCCTACTCCAGAGGAATGCTTTATCCAGTACCTACACCAAGTCATTTAGAGTTAGCCTCCAGAGATAAAAAACTAGAGGAAAATCTGGATCCTGGTGAAACTCTGGTTCATGCTTCCCTCTACTGAAATAAGCACACAATGCACTAACGACACAGGTCGAGCGATTTGGCACCATCCCTAACAGCCCCTTAAAAAGGGCAGTGTCCAAAAGGATTTAAGAGGCATCCTAAAATTTCACTGCCTTCCTCCTAGCTAAACTCTACACAAACAAATTTACTTCCTTTTCAAAAGCAGTGGACAAAAAATGTCACAATTCAAAGCTTCTTGCAAATATTTTTAAGAACACTAAGGCTGAAACTGATACTGCAAATAAAATTCTCCAAAGGAACATACCATAGAGAAGCCTCAGCGAATATCTGACGTAATCTCGACTCAGACTCCCCATAAAACCTGTGAGAATAAAAATATTTTAATAAAAAACTCGGGAGTTTTGTCTTTTCCAGACAACTGGGAAAATCAGTGCTCGTAAGTTACAAAAAGCTGCAGCGCACACTTTCAAAAGTCCTGAAGTCTCGGCAAATCTACAATAATCTTTATTTCCAAAAGGACCAGAAATTAAGGTGAAATGGGGCACAGGCAAAGTTAGAATCATTAGAGTTAAAGGGAACTGCTCCTCTTCTGTGTTAGAAACAATTTAATCTACATTTTTGAAGAACGACAAAAAAATTACTTCTCTGGAGACATCAGTATGTGCAGTGTCACCTTAATTGCAAATATGCTTTAACAAGTTTCTCTTCTTGTTGCAGAGCTAATCTACAGGCAACTGCAGATGCCTTTTTAATCCCCTCTTTAATTCAGTCCATGCCTTACACAAACTTCCTGGCCAAGTCCCATAAACCTCTTTCAATACAAGAAACATTCACCCAACTTGAGAGAACCCTTGCCTGTTTGTTTTTGACTCTTTTGGGCAGGTAACCCACAGCAAATCCTACATCCCTCCACAATGGACAGATGCCAGGGTATATTTCAGGCTACTCTATTTACAGAATTAATGAATATAAAGTAGGCAGACTTACTTGCTTATGATTTCAGGGCCATTAATGACAGTAACATGAGCGCCAACCTCGTTTGCGATGGCCTTGGCAATCATAGTCTTTCCAGTTCCTGGAGGGCCATAGAGCAGCACTCCTCGAGGAGGAGGGATCCCTTGGGACAAGCACATGCAGGCAAACAGAGAAAAGAAGTTACTGGTGATAAATTCCAGGCCCAGCCTGCACTTGCACATGTCATTGTCCCTGTTACTACCAACACTAACTTGACCTCAGCAATAATTCCTGTAACAGACGTGTCATTATGATGAATTAGCCTCTCAGGGAAAAGATCACTCTTAAATGGGACATTCATCTACATTTTATTTTTAATGTCCAAAAGACTCTCTTTAAAATCACTTATTTAAATCATTCTATTTTTCAGTAGTTCATTATAATCTTCAGTGTTTTCTCAAAGAAATTACTAAACTGACTACTTAACATCCATGAATACACTTTAAGTTATTCATGATTCTTACAGTGTCATTATAACAAACTTCCCACATCAGAAAACCACTTCCTATTCAACACTCCACAAAGTTCTAGAAATACTGTGAGTGTGAGGCTTGATTTAAGAATGCTTACAAGATGATGAAAAACACATTAGAAGGACGACTCTGCCTATTAAATGGCACATGTTAAGGGCCAAAGAGACAGAAACATTCAGGCACAGAACACAAGGGACTATGTAAGAACAAGGTACTGCTGTGTACAGTTGAAGCTGGACAGAAAATACAGGTAAACTGCAAGAAACACTACTGTGATTCCAGGTAAAGAGCCCACCAAAGAAAGTTTCAGACCAGCAAAGCCAAATTAAATGGGCATAAAAGCCAAAACCAGAAGTTGAAAAACCAGAAAGCAAACAGCAGAGACAAATGTTTGACAAAGGCCTGACCCCCAGCACAAAAGACACTGCTGAAAGACAACCAAAGAAACATCAGGTGGGACTGTGAATCAGGCAGGGGAATGATGCCTCAAGGGCAGGCCACAAGCCTGAATCTTAGAAACTAAAACACTGGAAAAGAGAAAAAATTATCTGCCCTTTGACAAAGGATAAAACTGAAAGCATCTCTACAGATAGGTTCCTTCACATCAGTCCATTAAAGCATGTGCGGCTCCCTCCTGTGGCGTTTTTGGCACTGGCAATACACGGAGCTGCGGAAGCACAGGCTCCCCTCAGCTCCAGCCTCGCTGCCCTTGACCAGACAAGGACTCCCAACGTTTGGATGGGGGCTAAACGTTTGTAACTGCTGAGAAAACATCATCATCCATCATGTGATTAGCAGAGAATCCGCTCAAGCTTTAGGGATTAGGTATGAAGAACACTCCTGCTGAAGCAAACTCTGCTGCCACAAAAGCACATGGTGATGCTGGCGTTGGACTGAACGGAGATGCCTCACACCACGTCACCGACACCTGTGGATCATGGCCAGGAAACAGCCACCTGTGGGCTATGGGAACTGTCCCCGCTGAAATCACCTCCTCTCTGAAGTGTGTGTGGGGGAAGAGGTCAGAGAGGGAAATAAACGGCCTCCAAGACAAGATGTTAAAGAAATATTTATAGGTAGAAGAGCCCTGTCTCACAGCGATGCACACTTCAACAAGGTACATAGACATTTGTGATAAATACACAGCACAGAGTCACAAAAATCCTCCAGGTTTTTATATATATATTAGCTATAACTTCATGTATGGCAACAGTAATCATATTTGGTTTTCCACCCTGTAATTTCACACTGAACACACTAAGCAGTTTGAGTAAACAGCTTCAGAAGATCTCCTTAAAATTTTGCAGGAACACACAGGGATAAAAACAGCAGAAGAATTAATCTGAGTTTTTCTCCATTTAAAAGATGTGATTAACTGAGTCTACCAACACGAAATCTTGACAGCACAAACAACTGCACCTTTCAAGTGTCCAAGTACAGAAGTCTTTCCTATTTGCTATCAATTCTGCTCATGCATGCTTGAATTTTGGCACAGACACAGATTTCTTCCCTGCTCAACTGTTTTTCACACAGGCTAACCAGAACATCTTCACAGCATCCATACAATGTAATTATAAAGCAGTATGACATTGCTTGGACGCACAAGTTTACCAGCTACATAAAATTCGGTGCACAATCCTGGAGTAAATAGTGTCTAAAAAAAAAAAATAAGTCACGTTAAAGAAGAAAGTTAATGAAGAAAGCCAACTCTCAGGCAGCATACCGTAACTCTTGAACAGTTCAGGTTGCTTCAAGGGCAGTTCAACAGTTTCTCTAATAGTTCTGAGCTGGCTGCTTAAGCCTCCTATCATGTCATAGGTGACCCGGGACTCACACTCGCCATCCTCTGCTACACCGGCCCTCAGTTCAATAAAATTGATTTTAGTTCTTGAAGAAATGAAGTAAAAACAATCTGTATTGCTCATTGCTCCGACTTTGCCAGTTAGTGGGAGTCCCTCAGCATTGCCTTCCCCAGCCAACTCCAGATCTTGGGTGAGGTCTGCACCATCTCCCCTGCTGAAGGTTTTGTCTCCGTGCCCGGAGTCTGGAGCACTGGGCGTGACTGGTGAGCCTGGATCCACGGCTTTGCTCAGGGTGCTCATGGAGGTAACCTCTGGACTGTCACCAATGTCCATCCTGCCGAGCTGTGAGGACAAGTCTAAGGCACTGCTCTCCAAATTGGATCTCTCAAGGTCTGGCTCATTGGAATCACCGGGAATGGCGCTGCCCTGGGCAATCAGCTCTGCACCATCCGTCCCCTTCACTTTCATCACCACGATGTTGCAAAGTTTGCCATAGTAAGTGAAAGCCAAGAGGTTTCCTGGCAGGACTATTTTCCCATCTGTGAGAAGATTAAAGAAGAAAAAAAGACAAAGATGATGCTATTTCAATCTACTTTGGCAGCAATTAACACTCAGAAATTCTTGCATCAGAGTAATTCTTTTATCAGGAAGCTTAGAAAGTGCTATAAATCAATGTAACAAAAGGTAACTGCAAGGTAATTCAGGTTCTTCGAATGATCCTTTTGTGCACAGGTAGACTCTACTGGATAAACATTTGTCACTATCATATGTAATCTCCCATACGTAAACTTAACATTAATTTCAGCTTTTTGAATTTCATACAAAGGGAGGAGTTTGGAATTAGTATGGTAAGAAGTAAAAATTTTGTATTCACTACCTTGAATAACTTACCTTGCTTTTTTGCCTTGCTTATGTACACCTACCACCCAACGAAGAGCAACTTTACTTATTTGCCACCAACATAAAAAAAGGGATTCAGAGACTGGGATTTCAAGTTAATGTTGATCCTTTAACTTGTTATTAATGTGCAGCAGTGCACTGTTTTCCTCACAGTGCAAAGTAAACTCTGAAGTGCACCACAGTATCAGCCTGAAGGCTGTCAATGGGCGCTGAACACTTCCAACTTCAGCCAGCAATACAAGTTATGGACAGGAGAAACCGAACTACAACTCAAGAAAATTAGATATTTGCAGCGTGACATAATTAGCTAGCCCAAGACAGATCCCTGAATAAAGTGTGAACAAAGTAACATCCCCTATTTTGCCATAAGCCCTTGATTAAGAATATAAGAGGAAACTGTTTGCTCTTGTATCCAGAGTGACAAAAATTTAACAGTCAAAAGAGAAGCAGCAAAACTCATACCAAGGTTTCTCAGCAGACAGACAGACATCTCCTCAGCATTAACGGTGGCATCTTTGTCCCTGTGGTAGGAAGGGAAAAAAGTGGTTTTCCAAGGACTTAAAA
>VYZR01040287.1:5891-16143 GCA_013400675.1 Oxylabes madagascariensis | reverse complement strand
GTGGGAATCAGGCACAGGTTGGATTCCGTGATCTGGAACATCTTTCCCATCCTCAGGGATTCTGGGATCTCTGGGACACTTTTAGCATGCCGCAGGAGGAACAGGGGTTGATCTCTGGCAGAGGAGGAAGGCAGCTCCAGGGGAGAGCAGCCCGGGCTGAGGCTTGGGGAAACGCTCAGGTCTGTCTCTGAGCTGTGCTGCTCAGTTAGATGTGAGCTCAGATGTATCACTGTGCCTTTCCCTGTGTCCCTTTCCCCATGCTGAAACAGGCAAAGATACTAACCTAAATGAGAAATGCTTGGTACTTCCTGAGACAAAATCACTGTAGAAAAGATGTTCCTATTTGCACAAGTTTTTGTTAAATACCCAAGTGCTCGTTAATATAATTTCGATGTAATGTTTCCCACTACGCTCACTATGGTGTGTTTAGCCACAGGAAATATTTCCTTTTCTTCAGTCCTGGTCTTTCCTTCAGAGTGGCAGTAAACTTTTGGTTCCTTGTTTTGCCTCACAACAGTAAAAACACAAGGCCTGTCATCACAGCCAGTGGTTACTGTGAAATCAGACCTTCAATCAAATGCCTTTATGTCTGCAATATGAGAAGCTCAACAGCCTTTATCACCTACCATCTACAAATAAAATTTGAACGTGAAAAGTGGTTAAAATGGGTCTGCTTTACCAACAGAGAAATAAAAGCTGGCCTAAATCAGACAGACTCTCCACTAATAACAGCAACAACAATGTTCCTGTCTGGTTTTTATTTGGGATGCACGTCTTATAATTAATCTTCCTTCTCCTAATTTCCCTTTCATCTGGGGCTCTTCCAAGCACTTCATAATAACCAAGCCCAACTGTATCTGTGACACACATGATTATTGTTATTATCTTCATTAGGCTAATGCAGACTCTGAAATTCTGCATGATCAAGTACCCAAGGTTAAATAGTGATGTAGTGTCAGGATTGAGAACAGAGCAGCCCTGTCTCCTAATTCAGGGTTGAATTCAGGTTTTGCTCTGTCATCTAGGAGTGTGCATCACTGTCCTGTTACCACAGCCCTTCTCATGGAGGTCCTGTGGCAGTGCAGCTTGGCAAAATCAAAAACCTTGCTGTGAAGGGTGTTTTAGCTCCAGGAACTGCTGCAACTTGCACTGAATAAAACACTATAAAAAAAACAAGCCCTTTTTGTGCTGTGAGGACTTCCTGGTCTCACTGTAGCCACATGCCCACACCACTGACTCCTTGCAGTTCTGGAGAAGCCCTTGCTGTCATGCTTATTTTAGTGTTCCCTATTCTCATCTGAGTACACACTCTCATGCAGATATCAGGTTTTATTCACAGATTTTTGCCATATCAGCTATGGACCTATTATAGAACATGGTAAATTCTGTACTAGACCATTTTAAGAAGCTAGACCGATGCATTTAAATATCTCCTGTGATAACTCCAAAGCTGGTTTCTTTTCTCTAATAGTGCTGTGGGTTCCTTAACAAGCTTTTGTGTCCTACACAGATCTTTGAATACCTGTGTGCTCTTACTAATTACCTGTACAAAGCCACTTGCTTTGTCAGTGAGATGAATTCAAACTTTGCTTAGACTAACTAATGGACAGTTGGGCACCATACTCAGTTGTGACCTGGCACAGCTTGACAGAAATAAAAACACTCAGTGTGTTTCTGTGGGAGATAAAAGCACGCGAGGAGTGTGTCACATTGCTTTGTGCTCAGGGAAAGGTGTCTTAATCAGTGTGAGATGTTGGAGTGGGCAGTGACAGGAGGGCATTTCCACTCATACAAAAATTAAAAAATTCCCATGGTTAGAGCTTTGCAGTGGCTGCTTTAAACACTTGTGGCAGAAAGCTCAAGGTGCATCCAGAAACCACCATGGGCAGTGTGTGGAATGTACCCCCATTCAGCCTCATCTGTGGGAAAAAGATCTCCCTCAGAGCATGAGAGGATAAAACAGGACCTTTTGATTTATTTACGTCATGCAGATAGTAGGATTCTTGCAGATCAGTGCGCTTGTGATGGGAGTTCCCCAACTCAATACCGGAATGGAGAGAGGGAACAGGAGGAAGGGAATGTTGGATATGAGAAACTGCTCTAGGGATCACAGTGCCCTCTGTATTAGGGTGGGTGAGGGGACCCCAGAAGTCCAAATGATGGTGCTCTAGAGTGAACAGGGGAAAGAGGTGGATGAAAGGAAGCATTGTGTTATGGTGGCCTTGGAGCAGCTTTATCCTCCCTTCTTATCCTCCCTCTTATGAACACAGGCTGAGAGTTGGGCTTGTTCAGCCTGAGGAAGATCAGGCTCAGGGGTGGCCTTAGAGCCCTTTCAGTGCCTAAAGGGGCTCCAAGAGAGCTGAGGAGGGACTTTGGACAAGAGCTTGGAGTGCCAGGCAAGGGGGAATGGCTTCCCACCCCCAGAGGACAGGGATAGATGGGATATTGGGAAGGAATTCTGGGTGTGGCAGTGGTGAGGCCCTGGCATCACCTGCCCAGAGAAGCTGTGGCTGCCCCATCCCTGGAAGTGTCCAAGGCCAGCTTGCATGGGGCTTGGAGCAACCTGGTCTTGTGGAAGGTGTCCCTAATCCATGGCAGGGGGATGGAACAAGATGAGCTTTAACATCCATTCCAACCTAAACCATTCCATGATTCTTTATGCAGGATGACAGATTCATGAACCTACCTGCCATGTTCAGCAGCAGGTGTCTCAGGGGTGTTTAAAGCATATGTCTAAGAGCAAAGGCTATTCTGGGATTACTAAAGTTAGGGTAAGTATTTTTATCTGAGTCCAAAAACGTCTGCATCTGGAATTTTAAACAAGGTTTAGGTAGCTACTTGAAATAGTAGGGCTTTGGGTTCTTTTACAGATTTCCTGTTGTCTTAAAAGTGGGTGGCAGCACCAAGTTTGTATCACAGTTTTATCCAGGTCTTAGTCTGTGGAGGAGGTGCTGTAGACAATTCCAGCTTTTCCTGCTTGTGCAATTAAAGCCTCATGAGCCTGTCCCGATCTAGGTCACAGAGGGAGATTGTGCAGTGGACATTAGCATTGCTCAGCCACCTGTGAAAATCAGTGTGCAGGAGCACTGGAGATGTGCTCCTACACCCCTGTACTGGCATGAAGTTGATGACAAGAGCTCTGTGTTAGCCCAGGACCATGACAGTAGATGTTTCATTCTTTGACTGAAATCTGATGGTCTGAAACCTGCCTGGAATGTGCCTGACATTCCCTGATGGGCTGCTTTGCTCCTGGCTGCTGCTCTCCTGCAGATCACTCTGTACAAGCTACCTCTGCATCTGGCATCTCCCTTGCATTTTGTAAAACATTCTTTGTGGTAAAAAAAAGAATAGGAAGCCCCTTACAATTACATACAATATACCAATGTGCCCTGGACAGCTTGTGATGTTCCGAAATAGCTCCGAGGCATTGCCAAGCAGAAGCAAAATGCAAATGAGAGATGAGATGCAGTCACTTGGAAGTATATTCAATCTGAGTGCACATTTCTACAGATTTGATAGAAATCTTCTTAACTGGAGAAATTAGCTGTCATCTGCTGTAAATCATCAGTCACTAATTACCCCAGTTGTTCATTCAGTCTCCTGTGTCACAGAAATATGCATGGCTGTAGGAGAAAAGGAAGCGAGTAAAAACCCCTCACTTGCTAGAGTGTGGAACCAGAGAACATTGAGGCTTTCTTCCTTTCACCTTCACAACCTTGAAATTTGTGGGTTTTTTGGGTTTTTTTTGTCTCTCTGATTTTTTTTAGTTTAACAGTTTGAATTTAATTTCATTATTGTGAAATAATATCCATGAGCTCCACAGACACAGCTGCTTGTACATAGAAGTGCATATAATAGCCCAAGCTTTTTGGTGGGATTTGTGTTCCCAGCCTGCCTGAAAACCTCAAATCCAACAGGAGGTGTGTCAGAAGGTGTAACAGAGCAAGTTCTCATGGTCTGTGTGAGTGAGGTGGCAGCAAAATTGTTGTGCTTGCATAGACTTGGGTTTAGAACTGTTACTCTCATGCCATGCACACTGTTAGTTCTCAGTTTAGTGCTGTTAAAATATTTGCATGTGCTTTGACTGGTTCCAAGTGATTAATACCCACCTTTTCACTTGATAAGGTAGTATCAGGCATTCAGTAGAATATGGTGATATGCTTCAAATGTACTTGGTTAAAATATGTATTTTCATAAAAGGCATCAAACTGATTCTGAGAACAAGAGCCCAAGCATTATGTATTGTCTCTAGAACTCATAAATACCTCTTTCTTGATTTTATCTAGTTAGAAAACCATGAGGTTAGAACTGTGAAGTCCATAACCATATGCATACAAAGCCAGCAAAAATCTCCAAAATCTCTCCAAAAGGAGATTTTGTAGATACTTATTTTAATTTCCTTGCAATTTGTGGCTCGTGCCAGTTTCCTGACTCATCGTCACCCCGGTATGGTGATAAGCCAGGTTTTCCAATAAGGAAAACAAGGGAGCAGTGAGTCACTGACTGAATTCACATACACTTGATTTGCTCTATCATTATCCATACTGGTTTTATTTATTTTAATTAGTTCATATACAAAGTCTCTGAGATACATTTCACTGCATGAATTAGCTCAACTTGTTAGTCTTGTCTAAAGATTAGAAAGGCAGAAGACAAGCAGAGCTTTTGGTGGCAGGCCCAATTTTTTTCTGCTACAGAGTCCACGAGGAGAATGTGAATTGGGGGAGTATCTGAATTTTCTGAGATTTGAATAATTGAAATAATAACATTATTTTTTAAGGCTCTCCTCTTTGATGTGAAAATCTGGTGAGGCTGCTGCTTAGATCTAAAATGTCCCAAGAGTAGTTTTTTTTCCTCTGGTAAAGATTGTGTTTCATTCTGTGTTTGCATGAGATAAAAAACCCCCAGAAATTGGGTCTAAACTGAGTTCTGAGCTAGAGATGCTGGGTGTGGGAGAAAGGTCTGGTCAGCATTGTCTGAAAGCTGTTAATGATTCCTATCCTTTCAGATGACTAATATAAACCTCAGCTACTACTTCGGTTTCTGTTGGTTTTTCAGATTTGTAAGAGCTTCTGATTTTTCCCATTCCACATAAAGGAACTTTTCCAAGTCTCAGTGAGTAAGTTTGGTTTTAAGTTCAGGTCTAGGTGCCAATTCATTTTAGTCTGTCCTTTGAGCCAAATGCTATCGCTTATCTCTGATTGAAGTCTTCTCTTGGCTTGCGGGAGCTGCCAGGCTGATTAAGATAAGCTAAGCAGGAGTCTGCAAGTGAGATGAGGCAGGGGTGAAATTTGGGATCTCCTCGTAGGGAGCTGTGTCCCAGGTGCAGAAGAGAGTGAAGTGACACTGTGAGCTTCTCCTCAGATTTGGCCCATGTCATTTTTAAGTCTTACTGCTGAGAGCTGTTGTTGCAATGGGTCATAAGTGGAAAATCTTCCACGTTTTGGAATTTATTTAAGCTCTCTGTTTCATGCTGGCCGAGTATCCCATGTTCCCCATTTGACAAGGACATCCTTCCCAGCCACAGTCCTGGGAACAGACGTACACTGTAATTAAGGAGATGAAGGATTTGATTAGGGTGTGGGTTTACCAATGAGGCACCCAGCATTTGGCAGCCATGGTTGCATTCAAACTCCTATTTGTTTTGTTTTGTTTTATTTTTAATCCCAACCGGACTGGCTGTCCTGTGCTGCCTTCCCTAGACGCCCTGACCCTGTGTTAATGATGCCTTGTGCTGATCGATTCTACACCTGATGAACTTTTTTATCTCCTCCCAGTCTTGCAGGCAATTCTGTGCTCAGACTTTGCATACCACATTACAGTGGAGTTTGAGCTGTGTTAGAGAAACCATCATTTATTACTGCCAGAGTAAGAAGTTGCTTTTTTAATATACTTCTTCTCTAGGTTCTTGATTAATCGCATTCCTTATTTTTTTTTTTCCCTGATGCTTAATTACTTGTTACATGCTATGCAGGTAAGCCAGTAGTAGCCTTTGGGAATGAATGAATAAATGAATAGCTCAGATACTTCCCTACCGATACTGTAATAATGACAAAAACACTGAATGGAAAAAGTGGGTGTGACAGGTGGCATGAGTCTCCAAGGATGACATCGGGTTTGATTCAGAATAGGAATGTCACCTCAGACAGGCATTTCGATTTCATTGCCCAAGCAGTAGTGTGTGCTTGTGCTTTGTTTTTTGTCCTTCCAAAAACCCACTGCAAATGCTGCTTGCAGTGAACAGCAATTCCTCTGCTGTGCCCTGGCAGTCCAACACCATCATCTGAGACAAGCCTCCACCTCATCACCTTCTGCAGGTAGTGGGAGGCTCTCAGTGCCTCTGGAGGCTTTGAACTCTCACACTTCTCTGGGGTTTTGTTAGGAAATGGCTGGGGCTTTGTCAGGGGAGGTTTGTGCTGGGTATCAGGAGAACTTTCTTCCCCCAGAGGGTGCTGGGCACTGCCCAGGCTCCCCAGGGAATGGGCAAAGCCCCGAGGCTGCCAGAGCTCCAGGAGCCCGGGGACACTGCTCTCAGGCACGGGGTGGGATTGTTGAGGTGTCTGTGCAGGGTCAGGACCTGGATTCACTGATCTCTTCGGGTTCCTTCCAGTTCAGGATACTCTCTGATTCTATTCTGTGATGTTTCAGCAACTGTCTCATGTCCTGTGAATGACATCAGGACCCTGGCTCACTCTGATGTTCAGCTCAAGCTGCTGTGATTGTCCCTTCCCAGTGCTCTACTTTATTACACAGGGAAACCCCTTCCTAAGTATGCTGCTGTGGGTGTGGGCAGTTGCTTTTCAGTGCTTTCTAGGTCACAAGTTTCATGCATTCCAGTGTGAGCAGATCTTAGGAAACCCTTGTTTTGATTTGTCTAATTGCTGGGTTTGTTTTGTTTGTTTCTTTTTAATCCTGCAGCATTATTTCAAAACCAAAGACTGTTTCACCAGTGTGTATTGTCATGTCATGCAACAGTGGAAACTAGTTTTGCAGAAGGAAAGTCGGTGTTTATGTCCTAAGGAAGCTCCTGTCAATGTTTTCAAGCCAGATGTCACCAGGCATTTATCAGTACTTGAAGAGCAGGCAGGGAATGCTTTCATGGCAATCCAAAGAAGGCAGTGCTGCATTTATATTCTAGACTTGCTAGTTCTGGCAGCAGTGGGAATTTATCTCGAGGTACAAATATCAGTAGGGCTACCATGGTGGTTTTCTGCAGCTGAATATTTAAATAGGGCTCAAATTGTGACGCTGGTGTTTAATAGCTGGTGGGTGGCTGAGCTGAAGCAGCTCGTTTGAAGCTCAGGGATCGGTGTGTGAACTGCTGCTACACCTTGGGGTTGCAGTGAAGATATAATCACAGAGACTTCAGAATAAACTTCTCTCCACCTAATCTTTTCACAGGTCTCTGAAGAGACAGGTGTGTTGCACCACTCCTCTGCCTCCTTAATGCTTTATTTGAAGGAGGCTGAATATGGCTGCAGGCATGAGGAAGAGCCTGATGTGAGGAAGGCGGTTTGTGTCGTTAATGGATAGAAGGCCAGGGCTTGGCTATCCCTGCTTAGCTACCTCCTCCTGAGGAAGCTGGTCCTGGAAGTACCAGGGAGCACAGTGTGGGAAGAAAATGCCTTTATAGGGAAGAGAGGTGGGTAGCAAGAGGTAATAGAAGAAACATTATTGTCAGTACACAGTCTGTGCTGGCTCTCGGGGAGTTGAGAGTGTGAATCTGGGTTCGCTAAAGAGAGGTCCAGACCTGTAGTGGGGCAGGAGGGAGGGTGCTAGGGGCACACATCCTGTATCCTGTGGAAAACCATGTGCTGGTTCCTTTCAAGCACCATCATTTTTCTCCATTGAAAAATGCCTTTAAAAATGAACATGCTTGCTTAAGTAAGTAGTTTTGTTGGTCAGTGTTGCTTTAGCACACATCCAGTATTTAAATAATGTGAGCTGCAAACCTGTGCCTTTACTGCTGTAGCTCTGCACTCTGCGCACAGACCAACTCTACATTTGGCACCTGCCTTGGAAGCTGTTTGAAAGCAAATCATGATTTTTTGTTTTGGTGACTGGAAAAGGGGGCTGTCCCAGGGAAGCTCTAATATCTTTTTGCTTTGAAATTGTCATTTCACTGTGGTTTAGCTGATGGGTACTGTTTCTTTAAGTGACAATGTATACAGGCAGCAGTATTTGGTGAAGAGCCCACGTAGAATCCTGCAGCTTTTGATTTGTTGTAGCTCAGATCAGGGACACAAAACCTATCTAGGCAAGCAGTTTGCCTCATGCAAACCTCATCTGTGTGGTTTGCCTCATCTGTGCCTCCTATCTCCCTGTTTGAAGTGTGAACTGCACACTTCCAGGAAAATCTGGCTTTCCCAATGTATTTCCCCTAAAACAGAGATAACCTGGGTCATTAAATGTGGATTTGCATTCCAAAAGCCCCAGAATCAGGTCTTTTGCAATCACTGTTTGTGAAATGGTCATTAAAAATATCAGCAGTACCCTAGAAACCCTCTGACCCTGTGAGTGGATGAGGTCAGGCATGTCCCTCTGTATCTGTAGCACTCCATGACCTTTTAACCTCCAAATTGCTCCTTAAAGTCCTCTTCATGCCCAATGCCCACAAAAGTCTGATGACTGCCTTGGTGTCTGTCAGGTTCTTAGACATTAGGCCTGGTAAAAGTCCCCTAGAGATGGCTGCAGTAACCAGTCTTTGTCTGGGTTCCCAGGAAGTCCTGTCCCTGTGCCCATCTTGATCAGCACTCCTGGCTGGGTGCTGCCTGTGTTTCATCTCATTGAGTTCCAAATCTACATCAGCATTAACAGCATCTGCTTCAGCTGCTGAGATGCTTTGGGAGATTGGCACCATGTTTCCTGTACATTTGCTCTTGAAAATACAGAATGTGCTTAAGAAATAATAGGGGGGAGCACTCCAGGTGCCATGTAATCATACAGACATCCCAAATGGCCAGCAGCCCTCCAGAGGGGTTCTCAGGAAGACTGGTGCCTGCTGGCTGCCCTTGGCTATTTTGAGATCCTCCTGGGTCATAGGTATGAGCTTCAATCCAAGAAAAACCTTGCAGCCACGTGTGGTGGCTTCACCTCTTGGTGCTGCGAGACACAGCACTGCGAGCAATGTGGTCATTGTCTGGAGCCTGGCTCCAGCTCTCTCCCATCGCCTAGAAGCAGAGGGGAAAGTCAAAAGCTCTATCATTTTCCTGTATTCTCTCCTGGTCTATCATTGCTTAATTGTATCCCTAAATCTTATTAAAGTCTGGGCTGAGTCATTGCCACAGTGAGGTGGAAACAGAGCTAAGTGAATTTAAGAGAGGAGGAGTGTCTTCCCAGGGGAGTGGCTGAGCAGGAAAACTCCCACAGCAGAGAACTACTATCACTTCGTAGGTGTGTTGCATCATCTGCCTGCTGTTGCCTCTAATTTAATGCTCTAAACCCAAATCAAAACACCTGTAGTCCCAAGAGAATATAAAATAACTTGGAGTAGGAAATCCATGCCAATTAGACATGCAGCTCTCTCTTAATCATCTGAGACCTTCTTCCAAGGTCACACAGGACTTACGATTGTGGTTCTACATTGTCCTTTTGCATTGGCTCTCCACAGAACCCACTTTCCTCTCCACTACCAGGATAAAATTGTAGGATTAATCCAAGTATCTGCACGTCTCTGTCCTAAATGTATTTCATTTGTGGCTACAGGAGTTCGAGCTTGTAAAACTCATTATGGTCTATAGGACTGAGAAACCACTGTCACTGGACAAATAACTTGTCACAAACTGGAAACTCTCCTCTGCTTTTTTTGTAGGCACTGTTATACTCCCCTCTGCTTTCTGTTCTAGTTTCTGAGGTAAATCCATAAAAGTCTGTTTTCCATCACATTCCAGGCTCCTGCTTCTAATAACTTTTAGGAGTTTAATGTGCCTCTTTGGCATTCTGTCATGGCTGGGAATATGTTGCTGAAGGCAGGAGAGCCACATTTCAGGGTGCTGGATGGTGCTCTTGACATGTGTGTGTATTCCCTCATGGAATATATTCCATCTAGTCCAACCTCCTNTTCCTGTTGAAATTGTAGTAGACAGCAATGTTCCAAAAAGGCCAGGACTTGTGTTGCACAGGGCTGTGTCCTGTTGGGTTTTGAGTATCTCCAGTGATGGGGAGCCCACAGCCTCTCTGAACATCCCTGCTTGGCCTCCCTCAGAGTAAAAATTCATTTTCTTATGTTTAAATGGAATTGCATGCATTTCAG
>VYZR01040278.1:3270-45516 GCA_013400675.1 Oxylabes madagascariensis | reverse complement strand
GATATTCAAGGATATTGTCTTGCAAATGGGTCTGTTGAACTGAGCTGAACATCAGACTGCAGATACCATGTCTGGTTTCTCCTTTGTGAACAGTCTGCAAAAACTTTTAATAAAAATCACAATAAAGATTACAGCTGAAATTTGCCTAAGAACTCAGTAAGCTTCTGATGTGGAAAAAGTCACCATACTTATCTTGTACAGGTTTAACACAGCCATAAAAACACACTAGCTTGAACTGACCATCCTCAGAATAGAGTATATCTGAAAAAGAATTTTGTCATTGTTCTGCCTTGGTCCTGTACAAGATTCTCCAGTCTACAAGCCACAGAGTAATTTCTTTCACTTTCAAACATTTAGAAACCTCACTAGTTAACAAACACAAGACAAACAGTTCTCAAACACAATAGCAAATATAGAGTCTACCCAAACTGAAGTCCAGAAAGAGCACTTAAGTTTCCCAAATATCTCTGCTGTTATCACAGGACTGGGATTGGATTTTTGAGTTTCTTCTTTGCTCCATTGTTTCTAATTACTCTACAGTATACTCAAGAACCGGTAGGGTTTCTGCAGCTCACTCAACAATGTCAAATCAAAAAGGACTCAATAGCCTCACGGTTTTAACCCTTCCTACACACTGATAATCCGTATGGAAAATCACCTCTTGAGGGGAAAGGAATATAAAGTTTATATGATTGACAGAAAAGGCAGGATACTGGCAGGAATGCTTAAATAAAACA
Source organism: Oxylabes madagascariensis (assembly GCA_013400675.1). Taxonomy (NCBI): domain Eukaryota; kingdom Metazoa; phylum Chordata; class Aves; order Passeriformes; family Timaliidae; genus Oxylabes; species Oxylabes madagascariensis. The sequence goes on along the minus strand of VYZR01040278.1, from coordinate 44,779 downwards.
GCAAATGAACAAGGCAGGAGTTTGCTAAATGACATGAAAGCAGATGATCGCTCTTCACAACTACTGGAAATACCCACAGAATGAGAAAAACCCCCCGTAAGTTCCTATTCATGGTTTTCTGCATTCTATGTAGAAAGTAACCGCTATCCACTTCCCAGCTCATGAGGAAGCCATCAATCTTGCTCAGTGGAATCTTTAAACAGAATCCACAGGACGAAATGGCTGCCCCTACCCCACAGGTTGTATCTGTGAGTATGTCTGAGAACTGCCCGATTTTTCAGCAGCTTTGCTAAAGCTTTGTGTTACCACAGTTTTTCCTAAGTGTGGCTTTACTACTGATGCTCTTCATAAAGTCTTTCAAGGCCTTGGAGCAGGGTTGCCAGAGAACTCTTAATCTATGCCAGGCTGCAAAATAAATAGCATAGCTGCAGTGCCTACACAGAATCTGTTAACAATGGACAACAATGTTGGGAGGCAGTTGTCTGATGAGCTGATGGAAAAAACATTGCCACTGTTTGGACCCATTGAGTCAATGTTGCCGAGTTCTGTACCTGTCCTATCCTAGCACTTGAGCCAGGACTGTGAGGCTCATTTTTACCAAAGTCCATTTGGCAAAACAAAACTCAGTGTCCTTGTCCTGGCTCTGCCCTGCATGCTGCCCTCACATCTAAGAACTGAGGGGTGGTTCCCAAGAGACAGGGAAAGAGTAAGAAACACTGAGACACTGAACAGGAATGCAGCAGACCATTATTTGTCTGGAAGCTGCCCAGATTCAGACTCAAGTCCATCATCTGCATACATCCGTTCTAAGCTTTCTTCTCTGCTTTTCTCCCCATTGTTTGGCTCACTCACCAGTCTCTTGTACAACCATTCCCTTCCTTTCACGGAGCTGACAGTAGCATGAGGCACGCTCAGCCTAGGCAGACACTTCCCTGGGTTCACACAAATTTCAGTCCTGTCAGATTCCTAAGAGGTGGATGCAGTGATCTCCCTAAGAAAAAAAATTACCCTCTTTTTACTACCCAGAGAAATGTGATTTTAGTCTGCTAATGAAAAGATACCAAACTCTGGCTTTAGTGTGCCACTTCAAGTACTTTTGCTCAGCACACAACTCCCAGCAATTTGATATTGTTCAAAATATGCAAATCAAAGGACAAAACACTTAAAGTGTCTGAAGCAATCTGGTAAACCCCAGGAAAACTGCTGGAAGGTCTTTTGCTCCATATAATCAAGATTTGAATCCGAAACAGAGAAGTTAAGAGCCACAATTGCAAACTCAGACACTGTTTAAGGGCCATCTGTAGACAGCCAACCTGAGATGGTGTAATGCAGAGTTTCACTCACTGTACAGAGCATTAGCATAAAAGGCTCTAAAATACCTTCTAGCAGTAAAGCTGACCACCACCAAGCTGCAAAACTTTAGGAGGTTCTCTCAACTGGCTTTCATTTGCATCTCCTCCTCCACTGGCACACTTCAATGGCACTTCAGACTTTGGCACTTCATCTCCTGATGATACTCCAGTCTTCATACCCATCTCCTTCTCATCCACACTTTATCACATCTTTCAGTGTGACTCTAGTCATTCAAAATATGAGCATCATAAGTTAATATATACACACATATATTTATTTATACATATTATAAAATACATTATTTGTAGTGGCAAATACTTGAAGAGAAATAACAGAAAAGGCCCACTGGCTCACAGCTTTATTACCACACTCATCTTTCAGGAAAAAAAAAAAAAATTCCATGAGGTATGTAACTGAACCAAAGAGACCTTTACATTTTATAGTTCTCCTCTGCCATGGGACTTGTTCAACAGGACTACAGCTTTAAATTTCAAATTACTCAAGAGCACCCACTAGGGCTATCAGTAGGGTTTTACAGCTTTGGTGAAACAGGTTCTATTGCTTGTGTTTCACACCGACCACGAGGTAAAGAAACATCCTCAATTAAAGTATTTTGAGTAGAGAAACCACATTGTCTTCAACAATCATTCCAAGCTACTGACAAAGAGCTTTCCTTCGTCACCATACTGTGTATTATCTTAATGAATGAGACTTAAAAATAATTCACTCTTTCTGGTAAGAGTTGTCCTAGGGTAACTTTATGATGCTTGTATCCCCAATCATCTGTTCTGTATATTGTGTTCTGTACCTTTAAGAGTGATTGTAAGAGTGGAGCAGGGAAAGAAGAGGCTCGGAGTTTGTTTTGAAAACAACTTTCTCTCCTCTGCATTTTTCTCCTGGTCAGCCTGTTCAGCTGAGGCTCTGGACAGACTGCGGACAGAGATCTCCTGTGCTTTTTAGTTAGTTTTACCTAGCTAGGGCAGAGAAGTTCCCTGGACTGTTTTGTTTGTTTGTTATTTTTTTGTTCGTTTGTTTTTATTTTTTTTTTCCAGAACTGTTTAAACCTGCTTCGGACTGAAAACCCAGAAGAGAACTGAGAGATCACACCTGTGCCCTCCGGGACCCAGGACGGCATTTTTCTCCAGCACTGGGGGAATTGATAAAAGACTGAGAGAGACAAGCTGTTTCCACGGCAAGGACTTCTCTCAATTTGCCATCCCACTTCAGAACAAGAGGTTTCATTGTTTCATATTATTCATTCTCTGTGCTCGGGGGCACTTTGTTTGTTAAATAAATAGTTTTTTCCACTTTTCTCCAAGGAAGTTTTTTTCCTGGACCGGTTGTAGGGGAAGGGCCATTTGGGTTTGCTTTTCCAGAGGAACCCCATTTGAAGGTTTCCTCCCAAATTTGCTCTAAACCAGGACAAGAGTGAACTATGCTGAAAGTCAAAATTCCTCTGCATGTCGCCCGCGCAGCCTCCTGAGGAGAAATGTTTTGTATATTTATCAAGATCTTTCTCACACTTTAAGTGTCAACAAATGGTTTGTTTACATATTTTCATGGAGAAGAGAGAGTTGACTGTCTGTTGACCTGGCCAGTGGGCCAGAGAGGTGGCAACTCTTACCTCCAATCCATGGATCCCTTTGGAATTCTGTAAAATGCGAAAGATGTAAATAAAGTCTCTCTTTTCTGGCACAACTTAGCGTGTGGGAGCAATTCTTTCCCTTCCACACTCTGCACACAACTATTTTTTCAAGCCTCTAAGCACACAGGTTTCCTGTACTATTTTGACAAGTGCCCTTCCCAGCCAGAGGTCAGCTTATATATGGCCATTGAAAGTCTCCTGCCTGCAGACTGAGACAAAGCTAAAATGGTGGAGAAAACCTGTAACTCTTTAAATAACAGCCCCTTTTTCTAGAATGACAGGTGAAGGAAAAAATAACAATGGTATTGAGTCATTTGAAATTTGCCAAACTTGAAAGCTGAGGAAAATGTTTTAGCCTTTCATCCTAATTGTTTACCAGGTTTTCCTGCTGTGTGGAAAATGTGTCTAAACCTTACATTATAGCATTACTCATAAAGTTCAAAGGAAGAATTCACAGAATGCCAGGAAAAACGCTCACTTGTAACTGGTGTAGCTGGTTACCTAATAATGACTAGAGTCAGCTCCTGAGAAACTGAACCACTTCATGTCACACAATTGCTTCAGCTTGTGCAAGCTACAAAAAAGGTGGTTCTGCTGTTAACACCATGTCTGCAACTGTGGACATTCCTCATACTAGGGAAGCCTCCTCCACCCTTCCAAAAGACCACGGACTAAGATGCCACAGAGCCAGTGGGATAACAGAAGGTGGTTGCGACAGGGATAACTCTGAAGAATGAAACAGAGTAGGACATCCATGGCCGAAGGAAAATGTTAATGATGTTGAGGCAGCAGCATGACACACTTTGGATTCAACCCTCTTCAAGACAGAGCAAAGAATTTCCGAGAGGCACAGTGCTCCTCATGTGTTCTCCTTTCTACTTCTCTACTAATTCCACTCTCATCCCCCTCTGCTGCAGCAACCCACTCTTCTGGGTTTATCCAGGATGTGTCCGTTTGATGATAACTGCATAAGCACTACTTCAAAATGGGCAGTGGCAAAGGGTGCAGCTTGTCAGGAAATCACTGGTTTTAGTGTTTGTCGTGGAAGACCTGTGAAGTTAAACCAAGTTGACTGTAATGAGAATCAGCTCTTCCCTTGTCCAGTGAGTGGTGTTCCAGCTCAGCAGCCTCTTTCCTTTCATCACCTTCAGTACAAGCCTCTCCTTTCCACTGAGGAATTTATTCACATGCTGAAACCAGAGGATGGCTGCCCTTCAGTTTGAGACATCTCTGACAGCCAGCTCTAAAAAGAATTGGATGGTTTGGATGTCCATGTTCATCTGCATTAAAGAGATTTCACCTGCAGCCCAGAATAAAGAGTTTTTTGAAGTTTCAAGTCCCCTTTTTCCTGTTGGGCCCCTAGGTGGGAAGGGCCCTTCCTACAGGGTTAAAGAATGAGAATAGGGCCCTAATACACAGTTGTACTTGATGGTAGCTGTGTAAGCTAGGTCTTGTGATTTCACTCATTATTTTAGTATTATATTCCTAGAAAATACCCCAGTTTTCCTGTGTAATTCTTAGTATGGAGAAATGTGACGCAAGCAAAGTTTTATTGTTAGAAAGAAAACCAAGATCTGAGAATACACATTGTTCCAAGTTACCTCTGAATTTACCGCTTTTGAAAATTCTATGCAATTCATTAAACAAAGTGAAAACTTGAAAAAATTTTGCCTTTTACATTATCTCCCTGTCAACATTATACTCCTGCCAAGTGTGCATCTCCAGATGAAAGATGTGGGGAAGGGCTTTTTTTCCAAGTATGACAGGTGAAGGGGGACTACAGCCAGTAAATTTCAGTTTGTACCACTTCCAACTTTTGTCGAGATTATTTGCTCACAGGTGTCACTACCTCTGAGTGACAACTCAGCAGCCTGGTCTAGAAAAACGGGTTCCTTCAAAAAAGTAAACACTCTCGGAGCAACATCCTCCTTCAGCCCTTCCCTCTGTGCATTTCCACCCTCGCCAACAGCTTAATATCCAGCCAGGCTTTCCCTGGCAGTTTTGCCTACAGAACATCACCTGGCCCGGTGTTACACTGAGGAGGAGAGGGGCAGCGGTCCTACTACCCTCGCCACTCGGCGCCAAGCAGTCCGGGCGCAAGAATCACTCCCGCCAGTGGCTTATCCACGGCAGGCTAAGAGGCTGAGGAGGAACGGAGCAGCTGTGAAGCGCCGGAGCAGCGGCAGCGTCACACCGGCAGCAGCGGCAGCTCCCGCTCCGCCTGTGGGGGCACGCGCGGCGGCAGCTCCTCCTCGCGCACAGCCGAGCGCCCAATCATCGATCGTGGCCGGGCCACAGCGCGGTACGCAGAGACAGCGATCGGGGGCGTGCCGCGAGCCCCAGAGGCGGGGCCGAGGCCGGGCTGAGGCGGTACCGCGACAACCAAAACAACGGCCCGGCCCGGCAGCCTTTGCGCCCGCGCCCCGCCGCCACCTTCCCCGCCGCCGCTGCTCGGCGGGGCCCGTTCGGGGCGCGAGGTGGACACGCAGACCCTCCCCCCGGTCCCGCTGCCACCGCCATGAAGCTCCGCATACGGCTGCAGAAGCGAACGGCGGCCCTGGAGGTGCAGGGGGCGGAGCCAACGCTGGGGGAGCTGCGCGCGCAGCTGCGCTTGGCCCTGCTGCCCGCCTGGGGGTACAGGTAGCGAGCGGAGCGAACCATCGCGAGGGGTGCCGGTGGGGAGGCGATGCCGACCGTGCGCGGCCCGGGCCGGCGGGGCCGTACCACGCGGTGCGGGGGGAGAGAGCTGCCCCAGGCCTCGAGGCCGCAGTGCTGCCCCCTGCGGGACGGGCTTGGCGCTGCTGCGGCGGCGCCGCCCGGGCGCGGAGCGCGTTACGCGGGTTGGCATCGCCCGGCCTGGCCTGGCCGCTTTGCCCGGCCCACGGGACCGGCTGCCCGGGCTCCTGCGGAGCCTGGGACGCGGGCTGCTGCCCAGCTGGGCACGGCGGGGCGGGAAAGCAAAACTTCGGGAGCGCTCAGCTGCGAAATGCGGATTGCAGCACGGTCAAAGCTGACTGAGATTTCTGCGCTGCGCTTAAGTTACGAAATGCTGTAGGGTATCAGTTTTACACTTCTCTCAGGCTTCCTGGAGAATCTCCCTTTAAGTTTCATAAACATTTTATCTGTGAAGAATTCACGGCATCCTCCGTAGAAAAATGAATCGCCTGTAGAAGGGGAGCATTTTCTGATGTTGGCTGAAGGTTTTGTGTCACAAACCTTTAATTAGGTCCGACGTGCTGGTGTTTCGCTGGTGATTCACACAGCAGTGTGGGCAGGAGAAATCTGAAGTTACTGCTTGTCTTGCCGCAGTGGGTGTATTTTATATCTGCTGCTGGATAGCTGCTTCCCTGCTAACCAGTTTCATTTCTTTTTATTTTTTTGGCCTGAAGCATCTTAACTTCTTACCCTCATTTGCAGCTAGCATTCTGTAAGACACCTGCTGATCATTGAAATTAATATTTAGCTTGATGAGAAAAAAAAATTGGTTGAGTCTTCAACACCCATTTATTTTTAAATAATCTGAGGTAGTAGTTTATTTAGATCTTCTTTTTCTAGCTGTGAAGGGCACCATCTATTTTGAAGGGCACTTGTGTGCTTTCCTTCGTAACTGTTCTATGAGCAATTTCTGTAAATGAAGTTTTATTTACCAAGCAGCTACAGCAAATTAAAATGTACTTGGTGAGAAACATGGGGGAAATAATTTTATATAATCCTTTTTCCCCCTGACTATTTCTTTAACATATGAGTAATTAATAATGGATTAAGCCCTATGACAATACTGTTGTAATATGCACTGTGCATTTCTAATTGTAGAATCATAGAATCATGAAGGTTGGACAAGATCATCAAGTCCAATCTTTGGTCAATCACCACCAGGTCAACTCCACCGTAGCCCTAATTGCTGTGTCGAGTGTGTGGCTATCCAGGTGCAGCCAACTATGTTTCCTTACTGTTTTTTTAAAATCATTTTGCAGTTCTGATACCACATTTTCAATAACATTGAACAAAAAAGATGCTCTCACAGAGGATCAGAAGACCTTAGCTTCATATGGGATTGTTTCTGGTGATTTGATATGCTTGTTACTAGAAGAGCCAGATGGACAACCCAGCCTACCTCCTCCTCCTCCTCCTCCTCCTCCTCCTCCTCCTCCTCCTCCTCCTCCTCCTCCTCCTCCTCCTCCTCCTCCTCCTCCTCCTCCTTCTTCTCCTCCCTCACTTCAGAATGGTCATGAGCCGTCCACCTTGAGCCCCAACAAAAGTCAGGCCAACAGTCCAAAAGAATGGCAGAATAAGCAATCTAACAGTGAGAGGGCTCAGGTGGAAGTTCAAGAGAGTGATAAAAGGGTAAGTACATGAGAATTTTCCTGTACAGCACAAGACAAAAAAGAAGGTATCCTGTTGTGTCAGGTGCTGTATTACATAGGAATGAATTTCTTGAGAATATTTGGCTCCTTATACTTGTCTGATACATGCACAGTTATTTGAATGGAAATTTGTCTCTATTCATTGTGTATTACTGTGGCATAGAAGCTAGTTCAGAGAGCCCAAAGTGTTTCAGGTTTACAGGAGTAAATGTTTTTGCTGGAATATGCACTTAAGGAAGTAAGGATTATGTTTCTTGCCTGCCTCAGTCCTATCTTCTTGAGGACCTGATTCTAGATTGGAGCAGATGCAACAGGCAGTATCAAAGACGGGCTCCTTTTTTTTTCCCCCTTTCCTGACCCTTACATTAAAGGTAAGGTAAATCTCCTTACAGTTTTCATTCTACTTTTTAAAATAATGTGTCTGTGTGTAGTTTTGTCAGTTAATTAATAACATGCCATGATTTAGAAGAAAGGAAGCTACAGTGGAGCCACAGTCCTCCTCAGGTGGCAGCAGGTGTACCCCATTGATTGATTTTTTTTTTCCTTACTGCTGTTTAGGCTTGTTGTGTGTTGGCAGCCCGAGTCACCATTTTGATTACTTGCCATGCATATTGGCTAAGTTCAAATATATGGTGATACTGTAGTAATTAAATTATTCCTGTGTATGTTGCAAAAATTCCCGTGAAGGTTTAATATATTATGATCACTTTGTCTTCAGTTAGTATATGCAATAAAATGACAGACCCTTTCATGAAGGGTTTACATTATAAAGATTAAAAAATCCAAAGGCTTCATATATAATCCCAGTCCCCATCTGGAATGCTAGAAAATGGAGATGTAATGAATTTGTACAAATTGTATGTGAAATCACGCTTGAATAAGCAGATGTATAATGTTGATGTACACAGAGGTGTAATTTTCTGAACAAAAGTATGTTTTGCTTTCCCCTGAAGGCAGGATCCAGCCTAGAATTTCCTTCTGGATTAGTCCCAGAGGATGCTGACCTGGAAGAAGGTACAGGTTCCTATCCCTCTGAACCCATGCTGTGCAGTGAAGCTACTGATGGTGAAATACCCCATTCCTTAGAGATGCTCTACCTTTCTGCTGAGTGTACCAGTGCCACTGATGCCTTGATCGTTCTGGTTCATCTTCTCATGATGGAGACAGGCTATGTACCTCAGGTAGGTAGGTGCAGCATCAAACAAATTTCTGGGTCAGTGTGGGGAAGCTGTGGAATATACAAGATGCATCTGAGCATCTGCTTTTGCCCTTGTATATGTCAATTGGCTGCAGGAGCTGCTGAAGGATCAGTTTCTCTAATTTCCCTAAACCAAAAGGCTTCAGGCTAAAGACTGGAGCAGCTTTTAGGTGTGGAAGAAGAGGCTTGTCCCTGTGTTTCTTTTGGTCCTCAGCCTCACTGGGACCCAGCTGAACCTCGCACTTCTGCCTTGTACTGTAGAGCATGTGCAGATGTGCTTAGGTTGTAGCACGTCCCCAAAATACTGCCTTAAGTGTTGATGTCATCTCAATGATACCCTGTCAAGTGATGTTTAATGAGGCCTAGGTCTGCCAAAAAGCTGTCTCTAATTTCTATTCAACTAAGTGTCAAGTTTGGCTTTGGTTATACTAATCTGTAGAGGTATCATACTTGAGCACCTATGGCAGTACATCTGTACAATGTATGGGTTCACGTCTTCCCTTTACATTTTATGTTTACTAATACGTGGCTGAACATGGAGAAAAAGACTTGGTCTCAGGCAGGTGTTTAAATTCTCATATTTTTTCTTGCAGTGAGGCTGACTAGGCACATGTGGGTATCTGGTTGACCAATACCAATTTAGTAAATCTGCTAAGTTCGTTGCATCCCCATAATTTGAAATACTACGTAAAGAGTACATTTGCCACTGGGAATAAAGTTTGTTTATGGCAGTAAGCAGGCTTGGAGGTAGGGAAGATGACTGTCCTGCAGATTTAATAGGAGAGAAAGAATCTACTTTTACTTGTGGTTACATTGTATCTGTATCAATATCTGATATTCCATCTGAGCGTTTTCATGCTGAAATTGACAGCAAACCTGTTAGTTGACTCAGGTTTTCTAACTAACTTCAAACTATGATTCTTAAAGCCCTGTCAGATACTGTAAGTTCACAGAAAAGGTGCAAAACCTTTTTTTTTTTGATGCAGAAAATTACTTATGTGCAGGAGTTTTCAGAATGCTGGAATGGATGACAGAATGAAGGATGTGTCTCAAAGAAACAGGTGTGAGTGCTCACTGAATGTTTGTTCCTATCAGGACAAAAATTACTGAACTTCACTTAGATTTGCTGTTAGTTTTGTGGAAAATGTGTATAATCATACATATTCATAATCACTGTGTCATTAGGACTGACCTAAGAGTTGAATTGCAAGCATCATTCTGCCATTTCCTAACTTGTAATCCTTTTCTCACCCCTCAGCATTGGTACATTGCAAAAGTATGACAGTGTGTTTGTTATCTCTTTACGTTTGTAGGGGATAGAAGCCAAGGTAGTCTCTATGCCAGAGAAATGGAGAGGGAATGGTGTTTATAAGCTACAGTACACACATCCCCTTTGTGGAGAAGGTTCTGCTGGTTTGACTTGTGTGCCTCTGGGAGATCTTATTGCTATTAATGGTAAGTCAGTCAAGTCTCCATCCTGGATGCACATTCCTAAGTATCATCATTGTTTGGGAAGAGAAAACTTAAGTGTGCTTTTGTGTGTACTGCAGCTTTATTTCTTGGGTTGCTGAGGTGAGGTGAGGTGCAGGAGATGCCACTTCCTGATGCTGAATACTCTTGGCATTTCCAGTCTCTGTGTTAACTGTTTTTTTCCGTCTTGTTGTAACAGATTAATCCTTAGGAGATTCACCTGGCCTTTTCATTGCAATATTGTAGAAATATGTTTGTTGTCTCATTTCGTAGGAACTTTGGTACACATTGCCAGACATGAAGGAAGTGGATTTGCTTCAGCTACAATGTTTTGGCTTCTTTTATGTTTTTTGCAAGACTTACAACTTCCAGACTATGTATTACTTGAGTAATGAAGTGGTCTTTGTTGTCTCTCTGTGTTTTAAATTTTGAAATGTCATTCTTTCTATTTGTAGCAACATTAAAAATCAATGAAGAGATTAAAAGTGTTAAGAGAATCCAGCTATTGCCATCATCCTTTGTTTGCTTTCAGGACCCAGGTATGCCTGAGCTATGATCTCATAGTAGTAAACTGAAAAGTAATGAAGGGACACAGTGGGTAAGACTATGCTTTAGTAGAGCACCAAATAAGTACAGAATAGCAAAAAAGAATAAAAAGGTGGTTACCATTTAGGTTAGTCATAACTTTGTGGTAAAAGGAATTCAGGGAGTAGCCATTTACTCACACTTTGTTGTTGGCACAAATTGTATTTCTTGGATTAACAATATAAGGAAAGAACCTTGCAAAGCTCAGTTTATCTTTTGTCCCATATGCCTTTTATTTATGAAGTCCTAGGCATATGTGTGATTCTCTGGGACAATGCTGGGTGATATCCCCTTTCTGCCTGGCAGCTCAGGACTTCAGAGGGTGGTGGTACCTACACTCTTGTTGCGGCACTTTAGTTGTTAAATTCTTGTCAGAAAACGTGTGCTCACCACATAGGTTTCTCCAGAGTGCCAAAATTAGAGGGAAGACTAAGGTGAGGGAGGAAAGAAGGGCAGATCCATGTGGATCCTTGTGAGCACAGACCTGACCATCCTTATATTCTCTGAAGGATATGAGTTGCTTTATTGGCAGTCCAGGCTGACTCAATTTCCTATGTTCTGTGTAGTCCCTGATGTACAAGTCTAATTGAAAGGTTGTAGAAGAACTGAGTGCTGAAATGTGTCCAGTGTAACAGTAAAGTCTTCTTGCTCCTCTTTCTTCAGAGAACAGAATGGAAGAATACTTCTGTCAGAGAAATGAAGGCTGCAGGCTTGTAGAACATAAATGTATGTTAGGCAGGAGCTTTGAAATCTGACAAAGGAAGCTCTGACAGCTTGAGAGTCAGTTTGTTTCCAGAGAACTCAAGTCTTTCCCTTAACTGTGCCTTTTAAGGCCGAAGGGAAAGCTTAGCCCAATCATGGAACTGGTTTCTAGTTTATCAATGACTGACTTGTTGCAGGATAATTACACTCTAGCTGCAGAGCTGCTTCCATCAAGATCACAAGCAGATTAAAATTGTGCTAATAAGAAAACTGTAATTCTTACATAATTTTTGCATTATAACCTCTTGAATTTAAGCTTTTTCCCTCTCTTCTTTGATAGAGAAGGTTGCAGGAGTTTACAAAGACCTTCAGAAATTATCCCGTCTCTTTAAAGACCAGCTGGTTTACTCTCTCCTGGCTGCTGCCCGACAAGGTGAGAGAAAATATTTACAATTAGAGATAGTACTTAATTTTTGAGGATGGAAGGAAGGGAGTCAATCTAAAGCCTAGAAGGAAAAGTGTTAGAAACAGCTGTACAGTGATAGGCATATAAACAATAAGCATAAAGTAAAATATACCTGCTAAAGAAATCATATTGATCTTGGCAACTCAGAAATTGTTAATGTAATTCTGGTTTTTATTTTTGATTGCTCTAGTCTCACTTCAGAGATGGAAATGGGAGTGGCTGTTTTCCATGCAGAATGATGAGGAAATCCTACCACAATAATTTTGAAGCAGTAGTTCTGTACTTTTGATCTATTTCTTTGTCAAAACAGAAAAATTTATTTAGCATCGTGTTTGGAAGTCTGACCTCAGGAATGATCTTGTTAGGAACTGGTCATTGGGGGCTTGGAAAGATTGGTGGGAAGTAACCCAGGCTGGTGTTTGTGAAACAGTAGGAAGTCAGGCTTTTTCTGCATAGTTACTGCCATAAAAGGTCTCAGCTTTGTATTCTGAATACAATGGAATTCCCTCTAGGCTCAGTGCGTGAAGATTTTAGGTGAAGCATGTGCTCTATATTTGTGTTTTTTGCAGGCTCATGAAATTGGGCCGGTCTTTTTTTCTTTACTTGTTTCTTAGCTCTATAGCCTATAAACATAATTTGGTGTGTGGAATGTTTCTTAGGCGTCGTGCTCCGTATAAAAACGTCATTTGCCCTGTTTTGTGCACTTCATAAGTGTAGTTAGCATTGCAAGAGAGCTGTTTTGCAAGGAGTCACATCACAGTAGTTGCTCAGAAAAGTGAGGTAACTCACGCATCAAAGGGAGACGATATAAGGGAAAGATTATAATGTTCTTTCTTTCTTTTAGGGTCTTTAGAGATAGAAGCACTACCTAAGTGATCTCGAGTTTACTCTAGTTTTTGGGAACTTTCTTTCTCCTTTCTGTAGCTTTGAACTTGCCAGATGTGTTTGGGATAGTGGTCCTTCCTCTTGAGCTCAAGCTTCGGATTTTCAGACTTCTGGACGTCCGTTCCCTCATCTCTCTCTCTGCTGTTTGCCGTGATCTCTACACAGTTTCCAATGACCAGCTTCTCTGGAGGTTTATCTATCTGCGGGATTTTCGAGGTAATGTCGAGGCACATCTTTTTCTAATTACATTCTCTTGTTAACAGAGGGATTAGTTGTGACAAGTTTTTATAAGAGTCTCCCCAGGCAACCAATAGTGATATTGCAACACTGTGAGTGAATGCAGTTGTTTATGATACTAATCAGTACAGTTGGTCAGGTGTGATTCAGGTGGATGCAGAGTTTTCTGCCAAGGAAAATGGTTAGCAATCTTCTGAGTCACTACTGGTGCTCCACATAGTTCTTGCCATTGTGTGGTGCAGGCTTTCCTTGTTTTCATCTGTTTTCTTTGCTACCTTAGTGTATTGACTACTGCAGATTTTAGGAAATGGAGGGAAGATATATTCCTGCTTCAATTTCTCACAAGAGAGAAAAGAAACAAAGGTAATCAAGGGAAGTGGTGTCAGAAGGCAAAGGCAGAGACGATGTTTTTGTGATTTCTCTGTTTAGTAACATTTGGAGATGATGCTTTACATGGAGTGGGTGTGCAAGTAGATTACCTATCAAATGGACCTGGAGCTTTATATTTTTTGAGATGCATTATCTTTAGAAAAAGATGTATTGACCAAAAGTGTTTTTCATATCTTGATTATTCTTTGAATTCTGATAAACTGCAGCTGTCTGTGGCACAGGATCTGTTGCTTTTCTCAATTCTTTGCTTCTCTTTGTAGATCCTATTGCAAGGCCTCGTGACACAGACTGGAAAGAAGTAAGTGGCTTTTTTATATAATCTCTGAGGTCAGTCTTAGTTTGAGAATTAAGTATAGACTTTGGGAGGCAGTAACTTTGAGTTAAAGTTTAGCTTAAAAGTGTGGTGTTCTGTGTATGCAGGTTGGTCAGAGTAGTGGAAAGGAGAAACAACAAGTTACATGGTGCATGCTCAAACTGGGGGTTAGAGATCTTCCAAGGGTGCCATGCCTGGTCTTTGGTGGGCAGGGGAATTGCTGCTCTGTGTTTTCAGACTGGTGAGGAGCACTTTTTTGAGAAGTGCTGTAAAACGGAAGGCAGTTGCTGAAGCTGGAACACTTAGAGAGCATTAAAATGCTTTTTTTTTTCTGTCTGCAGCTGTACAAGAAAAAGTTGAAACAGAAGAAGGAGGCCCTGAGATGGAGGCACATGATGCTTCTACCCCCTATACCTCATCCAATCCCCTTTCATCCAAACCCATTCTATCCTAATCCCTTTCCACCCAACCCATTCCCATCAAATCCAATCTATCCCCCAATGATCATTGGGGGAGAATATGATGAGAGACCAACACTTCCATACGTTGGAGACCCAATTAACTCACTCATTCCTGGCCAGGGAGAAGCACCAGGTCAGTTTCCTCCATTCAGACCACATTTTGACCCAATTGGCTCCCTGCCTGGAGCAAACCCTACGCTTCCAGGACGAGTTGGTCCCAGTGACAGGTTTCCACCTCGACCCAGCCGGGGCCGCCCCATGGACATTCGCCGTGCATTCATTTGATTGCTGATTCTTCTTGCAGGGAGTTTTGTAGTCGCTGAGCTTGCTTTCTAACTGCAGGAGATTGCAAATCCCAGGCACTAACATCTGCCTTCAGATTGTGTCAAGAACATGAGTGCATGGTGATGTCCCAGCCGCAGAGGCTGTGTTTGTTTTGTGCTCTGGTAGTGCTATACCACCTGGCACTTAAGGTCTGTTCCTCAAAGAAGTATGACTTAGAGCAATTTGTTCTGCTGTCCCCCCTCCTTGCCCTTAATTGTCTGTGAAGTGCTACTTAGAGACCAGAATACCAGCCAAATCCTTACTGCATCAGATAAAGAGCACTTTAAATACGAACCCTCTAGTTGTCTGTCTTATTTGGAGAGTTTTACTGAATTGCCAGGATGAAAGGTTTTGTTTAAAAATTACCCAGCTAATTAACAATCTTTATTAACAAAAAAGTTACCATGTAGAACAGGATACTGCCACTGTTATGGTAGATGTGTGTTCATGGAAATTTTTAAAAGTGTTGTTTCATTTTTCCTTTAATATTTTATTAGGTAAAAAGCATTTTTGTATTGTTATTTAATGCACAAAGAATACAGCAAAGGGATTTTCTTTACAACGGAAATATTAGAACACAAATTAATTCATTTTACAAACAATTGAGTAAAGTCATGCTACAGTGCAACTCAGAAGTCTAAACGGAAGCAGAGCAATTTTACAAAGAATCCGCAGCCAAAATTTTGACTTTTCCTTGACTTTGCAAATAAGGATCTGTAGTACGTGACTGCATTTACTGTGTTTGAGCTAAAAGTGATGTGAAAATGCATATTTTCTCCCTATTTGACATACTGAAAGAATTAAATAGGCTGACCTGGTTGCAGCGGGAATGGGATCACAACAACGTGAGAAGCAGAATGAATTCTGACTTCAGTAAATTCCATTTAATTCCATTGCTTAAGTATCAGATGATATCTTGCCAAAAGGAAATGTGTCATAGCATGTTAGGAGCACCTTTCAAGTGTCGTCTTATTAACTAATGAGGAGCTAACAAGACCACTGTTAAAGTTTCCTGATAAGACCTGCAAGCTGATGCTGGAGCTCAAATAAAGGAAGACCAGAATGACTAAACTTTGCTAGAACTTTTAATTTTTATGTATTTTTTAAGATGATTGATCTCAGTGTTTCTATAAATTTGAATGGTACTAACGACTCTTGTGACAACTGATACTATTTTCTAAAACATTTTGGAAATTCCAGCTTCCAGCTGTGGAAATTGAGTGACATTTCCTGTTAAATACTGTTTAATCAGTAATATTTATGTGCTTTTTCAGGTGAGATTTCAGTGGTTCATCTTCTTGTTTTGTATAAAATCAGCTGACTTCAGTAAGGTCAGGGAGTTTTGCCAGTGGAAGTAAAATATAATACTTTATTTTGCTGTCAAAAGTTGTATTGCTTCTTTTTTCCTTTTCTACTTCACAGAGGTAGTTTTCCTTCACTACCAAGATTAGCCTTAACTTCTAACATTTGCCATAAGTGGTTGAATTGCCTTGTTCCGAAAGCATTTTCACCAGTGAAATGTATAGTCAGTTCTCTTAGAGATTGCAGAAATCCTTTTTATTCCACTGACTATAAAAAAAGGAAAGTCTACACTGTATATTGGTCTTGCACCATTTTGTTGTGATGATGAGTGCTTCAGCAATGCATAAATAATATTCAGATAAGGTTACAGAACTTCAACTCATAAAATAGTTCATAACTTACCCTTTTCCTTTTTTTCCAAGCTATTTCTGGGAACAGTGATCACATAATGCACGTGAGAAGTTAATTTTGTGGTGCCAGCGGTAGTTGCATTGCCAATGCCTTGATGACAGTCAGATGGTTTGCCCTGCTGGCAAAGCCATGTGCTGCTCTGGAATCAGGCCCTCTTTGCTGTGAAGACAGCCGTGAAGTCATACTTCTGCCAGGATGATGCCAGAGGTTCAGTTTATCCTGGGTTTTGTCATTGAAATGTTTGTTTTTGAAGTAAGGAAGGAACTCAGCCCTTTTACACATACCCACTAAGTGACCTAAAGGTGTTTTGAGCCAAGGATTAGGAGACCTGACATAGCTGGAACTAAGTAAAGTAAAGTTCCTTAAAGACGAGTTCCTGTTGTTCATAAAACAGGGTATAAATGAGTATCTCAGGACCAACAGTATAAAATTAGAAGACAGGAAAGTTGAAAACTAGCTGCTTGCTTTGTTTATTTGGCAGCTCCTAAGTCAAGTGTCTGTGTCATTGCTGTTGCAAATGATAGAAATCACAAAAGATGAAATGCCTTAAGGTGAGCATTCCTTACCTGTACTGTTCATCAGTATCTAGCACTGTAAAGGTTGCTACTGAGTCACTTGGAAATAAGGAACTATTATCCTTTGCTTTTATATGTATTGTTTTATCTTATTAATGGAACTTTAAGCCAACCAGATGAGGCAACTGAGCCATACACAAGGTGTAAGGTCTTACGTACCTGCTTGTGATTAGCGGAAGACTGTAAAATACCACTGCATTTACAAGTAGGACTGCTGTTCTTATGGACCTTAGCTTGCCTGGGAATGTGTGTTCCATTCCTCTTGAAATACCACACCTAGCTATGACAAGAAAGTCAAGGTGTTCTTCAGTTTGTAGCTAAACAGCAACATGTAAACTAATTTTCTAGGTGGTGGATATGGCTGGGTGTCATAGCTGTGTCCCAGCTACTTCTTGGGCTGGACCCAAACACACAAACCTACTCGTGTTTCCTGGCTTCCATGTGAAGAAAATTAAATAGGGCAAAAGAAGCTTTGACCAGATACTCAGTTTTCACATCTATGTCAGAAAGGTCCCAAGGTGTGCTGTGGGGCTGTGTGCCCTGTGATTTAAATGTAGCTTCTCTTTACCAGTTTTTTCTGTTGTTCTCTTACTGCTCCATTTAGGTACCTAAATGCTGCTTGGGTATACCTTAGCTTCCCATTGACATAAAAGGAGAAGACCCCTTGTATTCCTTCTTCTCTTTTTCTAGAGTGTAGAAAAAGACTTTTTCTACTTTTGGAGTAGAAAGCCAGCATCAAAGGTGGTAACTTGAAGATGGGATGATGCATTTGTGAATCTCCTGCTGGCCACATCTAGTATGTCAACATCATGGCTGTAGACTGGAAGTGTGCTATTGGGACAGTCCCAGGACACAGCAGATTTTCATCATTCTAACTTTGGAAATCAACTCAGTGTTTTAAAGCATTTCTGTGAATAGAACTGAAGGTGCTTTTTCAGGAACTATGGACTAACTAAATGAAGCTGAGAGAGCCTGTTGTTTGTACTTGATGTTGCAACTTAAAGCCAGACAGTGAGATGCAATCCTGTTTGCTTGTCCCTTGAAAGGTGACAGCTAGGAGCTGCAGGCAAATGAAGAGATTGAGTCACTGCTGGGTATCAAAGCTGACAATGCTATCCTGTTCCTGTGGTCTGTCAGAGGACAGCCCTGCTGTTTTCAAATGCAGCCTCAGCAAATGACCCAACAGTTGCATTTTCAGCAATGAACTGCTGTCAATTTATGGAGCTATGCTGTACTAGTCACCATTCCTTTTTTGTATATGTTGTGTTGGTGAAGGAATCATGGAGTTTCAGGGGATAAAACAATTGAGGATTCTTGCAGTAAACTTTCACTTCTCTCTCTGCATCTCTGGTGACCATTTAGTAGGGAAAGGCATAAACCATGCTGAGGGATGTGTTACAGAAGGAAATCCTCTCCTGCCAGGGTTGTTTTACCTCTTCTCCGTATAGTGAAGCCTGTTAATCTGCTTCTCTTGCCAGTGGGACACTGCTTGCTTGAGGCCATTTCTCACTCTTTTATTGCTCCTGGAGACTGCAAAACAGCAGGGACTGGGATTTTTTCCTCAGATGATGACATGTATTTATGATGCTACATTGTAAAATGCTTATCAAACCCTGAAGGACAGCACAGAACTGAGGAAAACAAAACAGAAGACAAACCATCAGAGAATAAGGTGGTTCTCTAATACTGAACTTGAGGTATAAATCATTGATCCAGATGAGTCTCTTGAGGGACTTCCAATCTGGAAAAGCTATACAGTTACTTGCCATTATATGTGCAAAGGCCTGCTCAGGGGTGGGTCATACAAGGTCCAGATGACTTCATTGGATTTGCATGTTCATTACAGGTGCTACGCAGGAAGAATTTCCTTGTTTGGCTTTATTCCCACCAGTGAATCATATGATTCAAGATGGCAAATGCAGCTGTTGCTTTTGCTGCTTTGGGGATCTCCTTGTTTAAGTGACAGCAAAGGTCTGGGCCATTGGCTCAAATATTTTTTTAACTTACTGAGCTCCCTGGGCATTCCTAAGTATCATCACGATGAAGTTGCCAAGGGAAGCACAAAGCCAAATCTAGCCTCAAAACTGCCTGTTGAGGAGATGGGATGGGGATTGGCACCTGCATTAGGTGTGTTCCAAACAGACCTCTCAGGGTGCAAGGGGTAGGCTCTCAGCTGGTATAAATAGTTATAAATACGTGGATTTACCCAGGTGAGCTTTTTCAATCATGAACACAGCTTTTATGGGGTTTGTCATGTCCCAGTTCCAGTATATGTGCACAGACACAGCTTTATTCAGTGTTGCAGGCTTAGAGGGAAAGCACACCAGCAAAGATCCATCTCTGTCTTCTCTGGAAGAATAATTCTTGGGAGTGGTCACGGAGAACTAATACCGATTGTCACCTGCTTGGGGCAATCCCATACATGCCCTCCTGTGGCTTGGCGTCTCAAGGAGGACCCAGATCATCTTATTTGTGAAGTATAATTTTCCAGTTCTGTTGCAAGTTTGTCACCTTGCATTCATTTTGAATTCACCCCAGCAAAGTCAGTGGGAATTCAAGGGGGGAGACAGGATTTCACTCCATCTCTCTGTCCATTCAGTATTATGGAACACTCAGCACACAACTATGTGCACTTCATCAGCTCTGCTATTAATTAAGCATGTTCCTGAGGGACATACACAGCCAGATGTGACCAAGTCACCAAAGTGCTTGGAGTTTAGCTGGATTTTGTCTGGAATTTGTGTGAACTGTGAATGTGAACTCTGGTGTTTTCAGGGGCAGGGGAAGAAGTTGTTTTTTGTGTGGAAGACCTATTTCTTAGATTATTTTTGAACTAAGGCTACAGGCTTAGAACATGACATTTTTCTCTCAGAATTTGGGAATCACACACAAGGGACATAAATGCAAGGCATGAAACAGAGATGTTTTATCTACTATGAGTAGAGTGATCTGGAACAAAGCAGCAGTCCACCTGGCTGACCTGCTTGTGTGATCTTTGGTGCTTATTGGTACTGTATTTATCTTGAATGTAGTTTTGCTCTGAAAAGTGACCTTTTATGAAGTTGGTATAATGAAATTCCACAGTTCACTGAATGCTCAAGCATGCTCACTTTGTCAGTCAATGGATTCTTGACTCTGCACATGTGTTTCTGAAAGAAGCCTATTTTTTTTTAGTTTGACCTTAACAAGAATTCAGAAATTGGAAGTTAACAATTGTATTGACTATATACAAATCAAAATAAAACCCAGTTTGCACTGTCATAACTGTGTTGACTCCACAGGGGTTAGCAAGAGTTAAATTTGCTTTACAACTCAGTCATTTGAACAGATGTGATTCTGATTATACACAAAACCCAATGAAATAGTGACATTTCCATACAGTCACTTTTTAGACCGTTATTCGAATATTTTCTTTGTATTCAAACAACTACAGTTTTCTGAATTCCCTTTACCCAGGTGTTAGTTGTAAATCACTGGGTTCATTGAGTGTATTCCAGGATGACATTGGGTATGACATAATGTAGTGAGGGCTGACAAAAGCACAAATCCAGCTGCAGGACTGTTAATCAGAAAACAGGCTAGCAAATGATTTCCTCAGGTTACGGATGGTCTCAGCTTTTGCTTCATCTTCAGTGGCATTTCCTCTCTGAGATGACTCAGATACGCTGAAGCTGTTCGTTAGGGATTGCGATTTGCTGAAAGGGAAAACAGTTCAGTCTCAGCAGGAGAAGATGGGAATTCAAAGCTGGTTACTCATGCTTTGTGCTTCATCACACAGACAAATGCAAGGATATTGGGAGAGGTTGGCACAGAAAATATCCATGTGCTAAGACATCCAGAAATGGGGGAGGGACTGAGCCACATGGGCAAGTGGCTCAGTCCAGACTGGTAACTGTTGATGAAAACATCTGACTAAAAGTATGCAATTGACATTTGGTGAAGCTGTTGTGAGAAATCCTTAAGTAATATCACTACTAATACAGAAGAATGGATTAGTATTAGAGGTAACCTGTCTCTCATCAGCCTTACCAGGAATGATGGTCTTGGCCTTTCAGCTGTGAGAGCACCAGAGGCTGGGTAAGTTGGCATCCAGACCCCCTGCAATGTGTGCTGTTTCCTGCCCTCCCCAGCCTGTCTCTTCTGACTGTCAACTCTCTAATGCAGGTTTTGGGGTTGACCACACTGCTCCTTCTGGCTGTGTGTATCTGCTAGTGGTCAAGTTTAGATCAGGACTCTGCTTTTGAAGTAAAAGTCCCAATTTTCCCAGCTACCATGCTTAGTTTCTTCTGATCAGTAATAGGTATCCAGCACAAAACTAGACTGGAAAAAGTATCTGAAATATGTATAGTGTGGTGACTGCATCCTTAGCACTAACATTTTGATCCTTAAGTACACCTCTTTTAGTTTGCCTTGATAATGTAAACATGATCATTGAAAGCTTGTTCTAGAACGTCACTCCTCTGCTTCTCAAAAACTGTCTTCTTATTCCTAGCCTATGTTTTGTTCTGGCTGTTCATACTGATTTGCTCGTGTTAACTTCTTGTCAGCATCAGACTTTTTTTTGGTCAGTTTTCCTGCCATGGTGCCAGCTAGCTATTCTCCACAAAGGGGGACAGCAAAAGCTGCTTCCAAAGATCCACAATAGTTCAGGAGTGTGCTGTGCTCCAGAAGAGTGCTTCCCCATACAGTCACTATCTGGAATTTTATTACATAAATAGGGCCACTTTCACTTCCCCCCGTCTCCCCTGCCTTTTTGCTACCAAATGCAAAAAGAACCTTTGTGGCTCCTGCACTTAGGAAATAGTAAAGGAATAACTCCTGTTGAGCTTTCTGGCCAATATTGTACTGTTCGCAGCCTGTAAGGAGCATACACTGTGCTGGGAAGGCAGTGGCTGTGTTGATATGGCCAGGGTAGAGCACACGATTAACAGTGAGCACATGAACAAGAGGAAGAGTGTGAAATCTTAGTGATGTCAAATACAACCTGTTCTTCCTGGCAACAGGATACACATTAACCTCTGAGGTTATTCACAGTTGTGCAGGCCTTTGTCCCTGGGGACTGCTGCCTGACAACACCTGATACATTCTCCATGTCAGCGCAGGGTACTTTTTGGACAGCCTTATTCTAATATCTACAGACACTAACAGTGTTTCAGAGCACTTACTTCAGATGTGGGTGTGGGTTGGTTTGCTGCTTGGACATTTCTGTGGGGCTCAGCTGGCTGGGAGCCCGGCCTTGGGCGGGAGGCCTAGGCTGCTGTGGAGAGAATGTGCCTGCCTTGGAGGACTGGACTGGAGAGGACCCAGTTGCTGATCGGACTTGCTGTGGAGATCCAGGTGACCTTTGCTGCTGAGGGGAAGTGGACTGGGGACTCTGGGGCTGCTGTCCTTGAGGAGACAGCCGCTGCTGTGGGGGTGCGTTTGTTCGTGGAGGTTGAGATCCTTGTGGCTGGCGTGGTCCACCTGAAAGGGACATGTAGACATAAACGTGAGGAAATGCATGTGGTGGGCAACAAACACAGAACATCTCTAGGGAAAGGACAGGTTTGCTAACAGGACAGACTCTTCAGAGTATCTTCATGGAAAAGAATATGGCAAATCCTCTTTTACAGACCTAAAATTGGTGTCATGCGCTCCTCTCTAGAGTTGTCCATTTCTCTATCTTCTTCAGCACTAAAGAAGTCCCTCCACTCTCCCCAAAGGGAGCCACTTCAACCTGCCTGGCCCTTCATGTATCTGGTGTTTCTTATCCTTGGTGAGCACTTCCTGCTTGGGGAGGGAAGAGTCACTGGAGAACCAACTCCGTGGGAAATGTAAGCAGACCCTGCTGGTTTGGGTCAAGCAGTCTCTTCACAGGCCCAGCAGGTTGATGTGAGACATTCCATCCTATCACTATCCATACCTCTGATGTTCCAGAACCATCACCAGTTGCCTTCAGTTGCTTTAGTAGCAGACTCTCAGAACTGAAGAGGATGTGTAAAACAATTGGACATGACATGAGAAATTGCTGGACATGACAGATAATACTGTGAGGACCTGGCAAATTTGCAGATAGTGTTGTGAGATCTGGCTGGATTTTACAGGTGGTCAGAGAAGTTATGTGAAAAAAAAAATTAAAGAGAATTGAAGGGGAGTACTGGAGACAGATGGGGAGTAGTATCCTGCAAGGCTAACAGCTTGTATCAGTAATAGTATGGAAAGCCAAAATTACACAGATGCGTTTGGTATCAGAAATGCTAAATTTTGGATGCAGCAAAACTGTGACCAATGAGGAAACGATAATTCGAGGAGGGTGTTAATTTGGTAGAAGGTTGAAATGGAGAAAGGAAGGGAAGGTGCCAAAAATGAGGGTCTAATCAGTTATGTGAATTGAGTGGTTGGTGTGATGTGTCTACCCACGGGGCAGCCCTGTGCTTCATCACCTCATTGTACATCAGGACAATAAGCCAAACCTGTTGTTCTGACCAAGTCACATAAGTCAAACCTGCTTCTGCTGTCAGGAGGAGCTGGGGGTGTGCTCTTGCTGAGATGGGAACTCCTGGACAGATGGATGAAGGATCCTGGCATTGCAACATTGATGTCTGTTCCAAGCCTGACAACATGAGCATCTTCTCATCACTTCTCAACACTTGCAGCTGCACAGCTTTGTGCAAACACAATATACTCTATGCCTGGAATCCTGCTTCAGTGCCAGTTCAAGTGGCCTTGTTTTGCTAAGCCAAGTCCTACCAGTGCTGTCAACTGGATCTATATCAAATTTTCATCCCAATTTCTGAGCTGCTGTAGAATATGTCATTAGCTGCTTTAATGGTACACTGAATTTGCTGCCTGCTTGGCAGTGAATTGGAAAATGAGTGAAACCTTTATCCTGATACCTTTTGTTTAGAAGGCAAACTGATGGGACTCAGAGTCATCACTGTCATGGGATTCAGAGAACTGTACCTTGTGGAGGAGGCCGTGGTTGCGACAGTTGTCCAAGCGGAGGTCCAGTCTGAGATTTCATTGACACAGGCTGAACTTGTGGAGGCTAGAGGGGAAAAAGCTAATCCAGTTAATACAGAGTCCCCAAAGAGAATCCCTGAGGTAATACAGGATCTGTAGAGTCATGAAGTGTTCCCTNTATTCAAACAACTACAGTTTTCTGAATTCCCTTTACCCAGGTGTTAGTTGTAAATCACTGGGTTCATTGAGTGTATTCCAGGATGACATTGGGTATGACATAATGTAGTGAGGGCTGACAAAAGCACAAATCCAGCTGCAGGACTGTTAATCAGAAAACAGGCTAGCAAATGATTTCCTCAGGTTACGGATGGTCTCAGCTTTTGCTTCATCTTCAGTGGCATTTCCTCTCTGAGATGACTCAGATACGCTGAAGCTGTTCGTTAGGGATTGCGATTTGCTGAAAGGGAAAACAGTTCAGTCTCAGCAGGAGAAGATGGGAATTCAAAGCTGGTTACTCATGCTTTGTGCTTCATCACACAGACAAATGCAAGGATATTGGGAGAGGTTGGCACAGAAAATATCCATGTGCTAAGACATCCAGAAATGGGGGAGGGACTGAGCCACATGGGCAAGTGGCTCAGTCCAGACTGGTAACTGTTGATGAAAACATCTGACTAAAAGTATGCAATTGACATTTGGTGAAGCTGTTGTGAGAAATCCTTAAGTAATATCACTACTAATACAGAAGAATGGATTAGTATTAGAGGTAACCTGTCTCTCATCAGCCTTACCAGGAATGATGGTCTTGGCCTTTCAGCTGTGAGAGCACCAGAGGCTGGGTAAGTTGGCATCCAGACCCCCTGCAATGTGTGCTGTTTCCTGCCCTCCCCAGCCTGTCTCTTCTGACTGTCAACTCTCTAATGCAGGTTTTGGGGTTGACCACACTGCTCCTTCTGGCTGTGTGTATCTGCTAGTGGTCAAGTTTAGATCAGGACTCTGCTTTTGAAGTAAAAGTCCCAATTTTCCCAGCTACCATGCTTAGTTTCTTCTGATCAGTAATAGGTATCCAGCACAAAACTAGACTGGAAAAAGTATCTGAAATATGTATAGTGTGGTGACTGCATCCTTAGCACTAACATTTTGATCCTTAAGTACACCTCTTTTAGTTTGCCTTGATAATGTAAACATGATCATTGAAAGCTTGTTCTAGAACGTCACTCCTCTGCTTCTCAAAAACTGTCTTCTTATTCCTAGCCTATGTTTTGTTCTGGCTGTTCATACTGATTTGCTCGTGTTAACTTCTTGTCAGCATCAGACTTTTTTTTGGTCAGTTTTCCTGCCATGGTGCCAGCTAGCTATTCTCCACAAAGGGGGACAGCAAAAGCTGCTTCCAAAGATCCACAATAGTTCAGGAGTGTGCTGTGCTCCAGAAGAGTGCTTCCCCATACAGTCACTATCTGGAATTTTATTACATAAATAGGGCCACTTTCACTTCCCCCCGTCTCCCCTGCCTTTTTGCTACCAAATGCAAAAAGAACCTTTGTGGCTCCTGCACTTAGGAAATAGTAAAGGAATAACTCCTGTTGAGCTTTCTGGCCAATATTGTACTGTTCGCAGCCTGTAAGGAGCATACACTGTGCTGGGAAGGCAGTGGCTGTGTTGATATGGCCAGGGTAGAGCACACGATTAACAGTGAGCACATGAACAAGAGGAAGAGTGTGAAATCTTAGTGATGTCAAATACAACCTGTTCTTCCTGGCAACAGGATACACATTAACCTCTGAGGTTATTCACAGTTGTGCAGGCCTTTGTCCCTGGGGACTGCTGCCTGACAACACCTGATACATTCTCCATGTCAGCGCAGGGTACTTTTTGGACAGCCTTATTCTAATATCTACAGACACTAACAGTGTTTCAGAGCACTTACTTCAGATGTGGGTGTGGGTTGGTTTGCTGCTTGGACATTTCTGTGGGGCTCAGCTGGCTGGGAGCCCGGCCTTGGGCGGGAGGCCTAGGCTGCTGTGGAGAGAATGTGCCTGCCTTGGAGGACTGGACTGGAGAGGACCCAGTTGCTGATCGGACTTGCTGTGGAGATCCAGGTGACCTTTGCTGCTGAGGGGAAGTGGACTGGGGACTCTGGGGCTGCTGTCCTTGAGGAGACAGCCGCTGCTGTGGGGGTGCGTTTGTTCGTGGAGGTTGAGATCCTTGTGGCTGGCGTGGTCCACCTGAAAGGGACATGTAGACATAAACGTGAGGAAATGCATGTGGTGGGCAACAAACACAGAACATCTCTAGGGAAAGGACAGGTTTGCTAACAGGACAGACTCTTCAGAGTATCTTCATGGAAAAGAATATGGCAAATCCTCTTTTACAGACCTAAAATTGGTGTCATGCGCTCCTCTCTAGAGTTGTCCATTTCTCTATCTTCTTCAGCACTAAAGAAGTCCCTCCACTCTCCCCAAAGGGAGCCACTTCAACCTGCCTGGCCCTTCATGTATCTGGTGTTTCTTATCCTTGGTGAGCACTTCCTGCTTGGGGAGGGAAGAGTCACTGGAGAACCAACTCCGTGGGAAATGTAAGCAGACCCTGCTGGTTTGGGTCAAGCAGTCTCTTCACAGGCCCAGCAGGTTGATGTGAGACATTCCATCCTATCACTATCCATACCTCTGATGTTCCAGAACCATCACCAGTTGCCTTCAGTTGCTTTAGTAGCAGACTCTCAGAACTGAAGAGGATGTGTAAAACAATTGGACATGACATGAGAAATTGCTGGACATGACAGATAATACTGTGAGGACCTGGCAAATTTGCAGATAGTGTTGTGAGATCTGGCTGGATTTTACAGGTGGTCAGAGAAGTTATGTGAAAAAAAAAATTAAAGAGAATTGAAGGGGAGTACTGGAGACAGATGGGGAGTAGTATCCTGCAAGGCTAACAGCTTGTATCAGTAATAGTATGGAAAGCCAAAATTACACAGATGCGTTTGGTATCAGAAATGCTAAATTTTGGATGCAGCAAAACTGTGACCAATGAGGAAACGATAATTCGAGGAGGGTGTTAATTTGGTAGAAGGTTGAAATGGAGAAAGGAAGGGAAGGTGCCAAAAATGAGGGTCTAATCAGTTATGTGAATTGAGTGGTTGGTGTGATGTGTCTACCCACGGGGCAGCCCTGTGCTTCATCACCTCATTGTACATCAGGACAATAAGCCAAACCTGTTGTTCTGACCAAGTCACATAAGTCAAACCTGCTTCTGCTGTCAGGAGGAGCTGGGGGTGTGCTCTTGCTGAGATGGGAACTCCTGGACAGATGGATGAAGGATCCTGGCATTGCAACATTGATGTCTGTTCCAAGCCTGACAACATGAGCATCTTCTCATCACTTCTCAACACTTGCAGCTGCACAGCTTTGTGCAAACACAATATACTCTATGCCTGGAATCCTGCTTCAGTGCCAGTTCAAGTGGCCTTGTTTTGCTAAGCCAAGTCCTACCAGTGCTGTCAACTGGATCTATATCAAATTTTCATCCCAATTTCTGAGCTGCTGTAGAATATGTCATTAGCTGCTTTAATGGTACACTGAATTTGCTGCCTGCTTGGCAGTGAATTGGAAAATGAGTGAAACCTTTATCCTGATACCTTTTGTTTAGAAGGCAAACTGATGGGACTCAGAGTCATCACTGTCATGGGATTCAGAGAACTGTACCTTGTGGAGGAGGCCGTGGTTGCGACAGTTGTCCAAGCGGAGGTCCAGTCTGAGATTTCATTGACACAGGCTGAACTTGTGGAGGCTAGAGGGGAAAAAGCTAATCCAGTTAATACAGAGTCCCCAAAGAGAATCCCTGAGGTAATACAGGATCTGTAGAGTCATGAAGTGTTCCCTAAATACACGTTCACACACATGCAGCATCTGGTAAAATCTTATGGGACTAAAATGGAGAGGTGAGTCGAAAAGAGCATAGAAGTTGTTTGCTCACAGGGAATAACAATGAAGTTACAATTTACAATGTTTTTTAGGCAATCAGGAATTACCAAATGTATCTGGCCCAAGGGCTTCTCTTAGTCCCATCTCCCATTTTGGACAGTTGCCAGCACCAGATGTTTCGAAGGAAGGAGGGATGAACCATGGAAATGTCTATGGAGTAATCATCTCTGTACCCGTAGGGGTCTCCTCTTGATTGCTAATAAGCATGGGCCAGCTTCAGCCCTGAAACATGAAGCTCATTATCTGCTCCACAGTCTTTGTAACAGTTCCAGATATTTTGTTTTGATATTTACATCCAGACCCTTTGAGTCTTGCTCAACTTTCAGGCTCACTGTCTTTCCCATTTCTTAACTCTGTTGCTTTATTCTGAATTTTGAGACTAGTTCTCACAACCTGCCCATGCTAGGCCATTCATTATTTTGTAAACCTTCGCTGCACTCTCTCTCATTCACCTCCTTTCTAAAGCCAAGAGACTTTAGAATCCCTCCAGTCTCTCCATGGGAATATTTCCAAGCCCCTAATTCTTTTCATCACCAACTTCTCTTTCCCAGCTTTGTAATTTCTCCTGCAGATGCCAGAGATGGGTCTGCTTACATTTTTCCAGATGAAGCAATATCTGGCTTCTCTGTATACATTGCCAGTTCATTTTTCCTGCATCCTAATTTCCTGCTTTTCCCTTGTCAACACAACCATAGGCTGAGCAATGGTTTTCATTAGCCTGTATGCGACAAAGTATTTCTCAAGGGAGTGGCTGGTGCTACTTGAAAGTTCTGCACATTGTTTATGCTCTCCCTCTCTCTACCTCCAGCTTAGCTTACCCTTCAGTCTTCCATATGGAGTTTCATTTGCTGCTGTGGTGACTGAACATACATAGTTCTGTCAGATGCTCTTCACTGCACTCCCTGGTCCTGACTAACTCAAATAATTTGGTGCCATCTGCTCTTTCTTCTCTCTTGCGGTTTAGTCTTTTTGATAGATATTTTAATAAACAGATTAAGCAACACAGAGCTGCTGCACAAAGAGCTGGTCCAAAGTTAACAAAAATCTGAGTAGACCTATTGCACAAAATTGTTTATGAAAACCAGGGAAGCTGGAGACAGACAGACTGGTACCTGCTGGATTATTTACATGTAGAACATCATGATAAAAGGGTCTTCAAGGCTCCTGAAAGGTCAGGAGAATGAGCTAAGTGATTCTGGAAATGGGAAGAAACATTTAAAATGTTTAATAGTTGAAAACATTGAAATTAGTTTCAACCGACTAACATAAATGTGATGAAGTTGCCAGACTATCTTTTTGCGCTGTTTATATGGGACTTGCAAATGGATGGAAAAGGAAAATCTGGGAATTTTCCATTCATGGCTTCTAGCCCTACAAGTTACTAAACCTTGCCTTGGTGTTGATGGAAATTAACTGTTCTAATGTTGTGAGATATCTTGATTAGACTGGGCAAAGAAAAGGTATTGGATTTCATATTCACCTCTA
Organism: Oxylabes madagascariensis; assembly: GCA_013400675.1. NCBI lineage: Eukaryota > Metazoa > Chordata > Aves > Passeriformes > Timaliidae > Oxylabes > Oxylabes madagascariensis. Next base: position 15,688 of record VYZR01040278.1, on the reverse strand, counting down.
CAGCCTCTCCCTACAGTCAACCAAGGTATCTCAGAGATAAAGGCAAAACAGGTTTTTGAGGCTGAGAGATGAAGGGGTGAGGGCCAGACCAAGGTCTTCTGCCTTTGGAAGAGAAACAGTGAAGGGAAAGTCTGGTGCTGGGTCAGAGAGGGAAGGACAGAAACACAGTGTAGCCATGAGACCAGGTTCCATGTTGAAGGCATGAAAGCAAACTTGCCATTAACACCTTATCCTGTCCTGGGCTCAACCAACCCATTTATCAACATGGCCAGGCTCAGTATCCTTGAAGTATCTCCTCTGCTAAGTGTTTGCAAGAATTAAAATCTCTAACATCTATATCTGAGGTCAGCTTCTACTACACAAGAAAACTTTACCTTTTAGCCCCTCCATGCTTTTTTTTATAGCTTGTATGTTACCTTGCCTGAGGCTTTTTACTACCTACATCTTTTTGACTGATTGCCTGTTATCGACCACTTCATGAAAGAATTCCCAAAGAAATTAAAGGAAAGGAATCAAAAGGAAATTNTCAAACCACATATTTTTTATTTGTTGTACATCAGTCCTCTGGAGCAGTAACTATTTCTAATGATATTGCACAGTTTTTTTGGCAGCTTAGTCACTTCCCAAATTCAGTTCATTGGATGTGGCCATCTGGAGTTGGGGGCTTAATAATTTTTTTAAAATATCAGTCATCACTGATTTAATAACTGTTTTTGTTCTTTTCTGTGTCATTCTGATCACAAAAATCAGGAAATACTATAACGAGGTAAAGAAGTTCCCCACTTTCAGCAATTACATTTACTAGAGTCAAAACGCTGTTCCTGTTTTCTTCTTTTCCTCCCTTAACTTTGGATGATCCATAGAGCCCACTAATTGTTGTGTAGGGTTCCATTTTCTGATGAACTCAAAGAACTTGTTTCATTCTTTCCTCTATTTGCTCCTCAACATTAATTTCTGTCCTTTTTACATTTCCTTTTATTACTTTATGCCACATAAAGGTCTTCTTAAATATCAGATTTCCAAATTTGAAAGATTTTTTTCCTTACTTTGTTTTCCATGTTTGTCTTGAATGTCCTTTTTGTCATTTAACTCTACAAGTTTATTTCTCACATTCTTGGTTCAGGAGCATATCAGAAATGTGTATAGGCATTCTGGAAAACAGTTTTCTCTCAAATAGCATCTATATAGTTTTACTACTAGGGAGTGGATTAATTTTCTCATGCTTGTGTCATACCCTTACTTTTTGATACTACATTTGTCCCTCAGACATTAAATCTAATGGAACACATTCACTATCTGAATTTGTACCTGGATGTTTCTTATGGCAAAGTCAAGATGTTTTTACCTCCCTCTGAATTGCTGTTCCACTGTGATATTTGACTTGCTTCTAGATAGCTGAAGTCTCATATTGTTGTGACTTGTTACTTTTCCATCTCTGTCAATTCTGTGCATTCAGTTTCATAATTTCTCCATTTTTCTCAACCCAGAGACTAGTATAGAGAGGTCCAATAGTTTATATAGGTATTCTATTCATACCCATAGGATATCCAAGGATTCATATTTCTATGCATTCAGTACTACTGTCTTTATATTCAGAATTGCTCTTTGTATTCCTTCTGTGGAAGTCTTCATCTGTAGCTCTAGTTCTGCGTCTGACCAGCTTCATATTTAATTATTTCTCTCTGGACACTTCTAACTGTTATAACATTATGTTAGAAATGTAGCATGTACAATTTTTGTGATGTTTGTGGCACCAAGCTCTTTCTCTACAGTAAAACACTCTAGTTAACACGTTTGTGGGTTTAGTTTTCTTGATTATATATACAGGTATTTCTAAGTTTTATTCCTGATGAAGACCCTTTTCTTATTTGACTCTTCTATTTGACATCCTATCCCTTCAAGATTTGTTTTGTTCTTGTTTTGGCCTTACTTTAGGTCTGCTCTAATATAATTCAATTCTGTACCATCATATTACAGACACGGAAAACAGATGCACCTGTCCATGTTCTCAGTTTCTGTTGGCTTGACCTGTGCTCTTAGTTCATGCACTCTATATCTTGGCTATTTCAAGTAGTTCTTGATTCCACTTTGTATATGTTATCTCTTCTGTACCACTTTCCCTGCCTCAAAGCATTTTCAGTGTCTATTAAATGTTTACTCTTTCACTCTAGCTAAAATTTGGAGTTACCCCAAATATCCTTCGTGCTGGGACCTGGTTTAGCAGGAGTGAACTGTCATATGACAAAGGCAGAGTACCATAAAGTGCCTTGTCCCTTTTTTTTGTCTCAAGTGGAAATGAAAATTTCATTTCAATGAAAATTTCATTTTTCATTGAAAAATGAAAAAAGTGTGTTGCAATAAGTTTTGTCCCTCAATGTTTTTACTCTCTCGTCTCTTCTGTTGTACAGATTTGTTGTCGTCAAACCTTCACACTTGGCTCTTTGTTAGATACTGAAAGAGGTGCAGCAAGTACACCTGGATACTCAGTTATGTTCTGGGGTGTTTCATTTATATAGAACTGCACCTGGGAAATGTGGCGGTAAAGTTGATGCATTTGATATTCAAAATGGATGTACACAAGAAGAACTAAGGGGTCAGTTTAAATGCAAAAGTAACAGGTTCTTATATGAGTTCAGCTTTAGTAAAGCCTCCCCCGATGAGGTGGCAAAGGACATCTCTGAAGAAGAAACTGCAGTAAGGAATGGAAGAAGTCTTGCTGGAGATTGCCACTTTCTGTTCTTGAAAGCAGAACAGGAATGCAAAAACTGGAATGAAACCTATCCTGAGGGTGTTAGACAAAAATGGAACTAGGTATTAGAAGTACCTCTAAAAATGCTTGTCTTCAATGTGAATCAATGAATTTAGCAAGTCAGAATGCCTAGATGCTTGAACATGCTACTGGTGTGATGTCATATTTATCTGGAAGGAGAGTAAGGGAGAGAGATGTTCCTTAGGGGTGCCCACTTCAAAGAGCTTGTGAGAGTCTCCTTTGGAACAGCAGGAGTCTGTCTGTCCAATACTCTCCCATATGGGACTGTTCAGCCCTCTGAGATGTCTGACTGCCTGACACACTCAGTGAGGAGAGAGAAAGAATGAAATTCAGGGAAATAACTTGGTCACAAGGTGCCTATTCACTCATACCCAAGGCCTCAGCGGTGACGGTGTAGATCCAGCAGTGACGACAAGCTGAGTCATTTTGGAAACAACAAGATCAGCTATAAGTTGTCTGTCCTCTTCTATGTGCTCCCCAATCAGGGGCATTGAGCTGTCCATCACCTGCCACAGGAGGCAAAAACAACAGTTAGTAAGGTGATTTCCTGCTGGCAGATGCCTGTTTCAACTTACCTCTTACATTAACCTGTTTTGTGTCTCCACATCTATAGTCACCACTGTCCTCATGCTGAAACATGCTTGACTTTTCCAGGTGTGGGATTTTGCTTAGGGTTTTTTGGAAATGTACTTCCCCCAATTCTCCATCTTCCTTCCCTTCACAGCTTGGGAGCCAAGCCAAGATTAATGGTGGCTGGAAGCTTTCTAAATCGACTTAATACAATTTCTCCTTCACATACGCTGATAGATAAGGTCCCTCTGGCATTGTCCCACAGTATTTGAGGGTGACATTGCAACTTGAAGGGCCACAGGAAAAGAAAAACAACATGTACTGAAGCCTGAGGAGATGAGAGCAACAGGGACTGGAGGAAACTGGGAAACATTTGGGATTAATGAACACAAAGCACTGCACACTGAGAGGGAAAATAAACACCACAGATGTGTAATGAATAGGATGTCACCAAACCAGCACCAAGTGCAGGAAAATAAACTTGGTCTCTGCTTGTCTTATTGATAATGCTGTGATTCAGCTGCTTCCCAAGCAAGTTCTACAAATCTACTGGGGAAAACTGGGAAGCAAGACTGTGGGGATGGGGGAAGGAAAACTGTCAAAGGGTCTTTGAGGTAAAAAATGGCCTCACAACAATAATACTGAAAGCACAGCAGACCCTCAGCTGTATAGCAGCCTTGAACATGATTTTCAACAGTTCATCATAAATCAAGTGTTTTGCAAACATTAGCGAAATCCCACAGGAAGAACTGTGCTCTGATGAAGTTAAGATTCAGCTGGAGTAAATATAATAGCACCAAAATATCAGGGTTGGAAGAGTTTATTTTATTTTGCTTTTATTTTTAAAGCAATCATTAAAATCCCTGGAAATGCAAAGTTGAAGACTGAATTGCTCAAGAAAGGCACTGACTCACACTCAGATAACAATCGGAAATGCACTCCACCCTGGCAAAGCTGCAAGAGTACACTCTTGGAGGGAAATGGAAAATTTTGCACCCTCTTTTTTTAGATTTAAAGTAGAGGAGGTCAGTGAAGTGAGTTAATTGAGTTTGTATTCTGCTCTTTTCTTGGAGAATAATGGTTTTGTTTAATCTCTATAGGTGTCTTCTATGAACACTAGAAAAGCTACCTAGAAGGTTTTAACTACAGTACACATGGAAAGGGGGTTGATGTTTGTATCTATGGCCTACTTGGCCCAGGGGGTAAAAGGAGAAGGTTAGAAAATTATATGTCAGTGTTTGGCAAAATACACAAGGTGGCTTTTCTTTCCACTATCCACTTAGCTGTTCTTCTGTTGAGAAATAAGGTGAGGAATGCTACGCTTTCTAACAGTGTCAGGGAATGGCCAATTCCCACCTGGGTCTCACTAGCCAGGGGCTCCTGGGGGCCCTCCAGCAGCTCCCTGCGCAGGTTTCCCTCCTCTCCACTCCTATCTTAAAAGGAAATGCAGCAGTTACAGTTCCCGAGAGAGAAGCGGTCTCCCGTGTTCCCGCACGGCGCGGTGCGAGGGGCCTGTGTGACCACTAGATGCTGCCGTGTGACCACGAGATGATGCCCATACCCTGCCGAGGGTCGGGCGAGCCGCGCTCCCGGCTCCCGCCCCCTGGGAGTCACCGAGACACGGCTCTGCTCAAAACACCCCGAACTCAGCTTTTCATAGACTCGTAGAATGGTTTGGGCTGTAAGGAAGCTTTAAAGGCCATCCAGTCCAATACCCCTGCTATGAGCAAAGACATCTTCAACTAGATCAGGTTCCTCTCCAGCCCCATCCAACCTGATCTTGAATGCCTCCACAGATGGGGCATCCACCACTATCTGCACTGTAAAAAATTTCTTCCTTATATATAATCTGAATGTACCCTTTGTTAAAATCATTATGGTTTTTCCTGTTGCAGCAGGCCCTGCTAAAAGGTTTGTCACTTTCTTATGGGCCCCCTTTGCATAATGGAAGGTGCTATAAGACCTGTTCAGATCCTTCTCTTCTTCAGGCTGAACAGCTACAAGCTCTTTTGGGAGCTGTCTTCATAGGAGAGATCCTCCAGCACTTTAATCATCTTCATGACCCTCCTCTGAATCTGCTCCAACAGGTCCATTTTTTTCCTGTGCTGAGAACCCCAGAGCTGATTTCCCCTTCTCAAGGACTGCTTTTTCCTGTTTCTGTGGCTGCAGTGGCTGAAGAGCAAGATGGTGCTTTATGAACCAAAGGCACCAGGGGGAATGAACCCTGGAGCAGTGAACCTTGGAGCAGGTTCCACCAGTGAAGGTGCACCAGGGATGAGGCTATCTGCTGTCCTGATGTGTAGTATCCGGCAGGGGAATGTGAGATGTGGGAGACAGCAAACACAGGACTGAACAATTGCATGCACAAGGGAAGGCCTTTGAAAATGGCAGCAATTTCTGTGGGTAAAATGACACAGCTGGTTGCCGCTGAACTGAAAAGAATCATGAGATGTCACCTCGCCTGTCCTCCAGGAAGGGTGAATTGGTTTGGAACTGGGTAGATACAAATGCTAATACTGAATAAATCAACTGGCTGAGAGGAATATGTGAATTACAGACAGATCGCGCTCATCCCTTTCCCGGTGATCACAGAACAGCTGGCCAAGGCAAGGCGATGTCAGCACATATGGACCCAGCCTTTGTAGCTGCCCAAGGTCAGTGGCTGCTCCTGGTGCAGCTGCTGTTGCCTGATAAGGTGTATGAGGGGTGAAGGAAAAGTGCCCAGGGAAAGAGACTCAGGAAAATACCATCCTTGGTTCTCTCTCCATGCCTATCTGATGCTGAGCCTGGGCTTGTTTTTTCACACTCTGATGTTCGAGAGTGGAGTATTAAGTGATTTCAAAGGAAGGAAGGAAGGAAGGAAGGAAGAAAGGAAGGAAGGAAGGAAGGAAACTGATGATTGGACATATCAAAACAAATGATAGGCACTGCTGAAGGGATGAGCAGGGCTTCTTGCAGGGCAGCAAGGAGCATGTCTATTAACACAGCTTAGCTGTATGGCAGTCAGGGCTTATTTTATTCTTCCAGAAGGAAGAATAAATCACATGGACCATTTTGCTTGCCCTCTGCTTGCTTCATATTTTTCATCTTAGTAGAGATGTGGAAATGGGCTAGATTACAAAAATCAAAACCAAAACAAAACCCACAAAAACAAACAAGCAAACAAACAAAAAAGGCACGAGAGGGGAGATTGTTAAACCATACATGTTGCTGAGTTCTTTTGAGAATCTGGCTGCTGACACTAGTAGAGAATTTGCATTATTTTGAGGAATTCTGATTGAGTGCTAACTACTTATGTTGAATTTTCCCTCAAAGTGATAAAGTTCTTTAAAGCAGAGGAAAAAAGAATTACCAGCACTTACTGTTAAATTCACAATCTGTTTCAATATGAAAATTGTACGTAAGTGTTCTAATGCTTTGAAGCAGAAATGTAACAGATTCTACTGTTTGTCATAGGAAAAAAAAAAGAAGGTGAAGTTCAAGTAAGAGCAAATACCATGTGTGCAAGATTACTCCTGTGCTATTGATAACTCATCTGTCTTAATCTGATTTTGTTTGCAACAAACCACTGTGATAAATCTCAGTTCATAGAGCTGCCCATCACTACTACCTCTGTGAATCTTTCCTGAAGAAGTACTTTGCACTGTGAAAATTAATTACTGCCTGCAGTTGCATTGTGCAAATTCCATGTTTGTTCAGCTCATTTAGGCATGCTTTCTTGTAAAATGTCACAGCACACTGTTCCTTCTCACCAAGAAAATACAACTGTCACTCTGTCAAACAACTTTTTTCTCCAACTATCAAAAGAAAAAAGCAAAACAAGGGATCAGTTTCAGACCAAGAAAAGTACCCCAGAAAGTTGACTGGAGGCAATTAATTACTTGTCAACATCTCCCTCAGATCTGCATAAAAAGGTGCCTGTTTGGCTTTGTTTGCTCCTTATATTGCACTACTCTACTTCTTTCCCAAAAATGTCCATCAGTCTGGCATCTGAATGCCTGATAGATGTTGGTTTATCAGGCCTGCTCAATCAGATTCTCCACTGAGATAGTTCAGCATGACTCATCTGAAACTATATTGTGTTTCTTCTGATTTGTGTCATATTAGATGCAGTCCTGCTTACCTTGGTCACAGAGAGAGGAGCATGAGCGTGCATTTCTCTGTGTGCAAGCTGATGATGGCTGTTAGGGTACAGATGTGTTTTTCACCAGTCAGTCACACAAAGCGGCAGATGTGAAAACCCAGAGGCATATCCAGACAGAGACATATAATCTTTAAGCCCAGAACTAGCCATATGTGCACATACATAGGCTTATGTGCAATAATATATGCAGAAATATAAAAACCACATATCACATCTAACCATGTGTGGACACAATCCAAATGTCCTTACACTTGTCTCTAGCAAGGCTGCTTTCTTGTGCTTTCTTTCCCAGCTGCAGAGGCATAGAGATTTAAAAGTGCACAGCAGGGAAACAGTCTGCTCTAGGGGATGCTCCTCTAGGTGCTGATGAATTGCATACGGGTGCAGACCCATTAGCCCTGGCCCCATCAATTCAGGAAAAGACAGAGGCTTGCCAGCGTTTGGTTGCTGGCAGCGCGCTTCTATCACATGGCCTTTGACAGCTCACTGCTCCCCTTCCTGGGGAGAGCAGATATATAATGCAGGAATGCTCAGTCGCTGGAGGGCTCATGTGGTTCTCATCAGCATCCCAAGGCTCAGCGGGTGGGACTGCTCTCCCACACATAGCTTTCCAGTGTGTCAGCAGCCCTGCATGAAGCCAATAGGCTGGCTCTGCTCGTCTTCCTCAGCTAGCCTGTGTTGGTGGAGTTTACAGCAGGTCAGTTGTTGTGTCTCCTCAAGTCACACACTGACAGAGGCACTTGCTTACTAGCTGGATTGTCTCTCCTCCAGGGCATCTCTTCGGTTTCCACTTTGATTTCTGGCCAGCTTTTCCTTCTCTGCCCTGTTAGGATGATCTGAGTACGCTATTTACCCCACTTCCATATCTGCCTCCTGGCCTGGGAAGGAGCACATTGAGCTGTCAGAGCCACCATCTGTCCAGCCCTGAATACAAAATGTTGTAGCACACATTACCCATAGTAACTTTGTGGTGCTTTGTCTTGATGGCCTCTTATTGTAGTGAATGCTGTCTGGGCAAAAGATTTTAGAAAATACACTTCTTTTTGTTCAATCAAGTTGCTTCTGTTGCTTGTGAACCTTTTGTTACACTCTCAAAATTTATTTTCCTCTTTTGAATTAGGTGCAGCTAGGATTTTTGTTTGGAAGTCACCTTTAGAGTGATTGAAGAAAGACAGGTTCATTCAGAGAGAAACTGAAATTTTTAATGAACTGAATCATCTGCTGGAAAGCTGAGGTGGCCAAGCACTCTGTGGCTCTCCATTTCCTTTCACAGTCCACAATGAGAAAGGAAGGCACTTCAACCCTGACACCTTGCTATGTACCTGCTGGTTTGGCTGGGGCTCTGAATTAGTTCCTAACATATCAGTGGGCCACGGCCTGAGGATGCAGGTGGGCATGGAGGAGCAGAGAAGCATGCAGGAGTAAGCGAGCACATTGGTGCATATGAACTCCAAGGCAGAGTCCTTGCAGATACACTTTCCAAAGGAGACTCACATTCAGGTTGCCCATGCTCTCACCTCAATGATATAGTCTTTTCCATCTTTGCTGTGGACAGCTTTGACAGCGCAGATATCAAGACCTCCAAACATTTCTGCACAGGCATCTGCCCAGAGTCTGTACCTGCAGAAACCACAAGAGCATGGCCTAGGATTAGTTGTTCTTGGGTAGCCCACCAAAACCAGCCACCCACCCTGCTGCCCATATGAGCACAAAGCCATTTGGGAGCCCTTATTACGAGGCACCCTTCATGTGCTTTGCTGGGTCCTTGGCTCCCTCTTGTGCAGGAGACAGAGTAAAAAAAAAAGAATCTTGCCTAAAGTTTCCCTTCATTTCAGATTGATTCAACCCTGCCCTCAAAGCCAACTTAAAATGTTTCTTTCCCTCCTTGGTATTTACATCAGATTTCCAGTTAGTTGTCATTCGGCCAAGCTATAAATATTTAGCTCATTTAATCTCCCAGTAGTGTTGGCCCCTCAGCATTTGTATTGGCTTTGCCTGAAAGCCCTCCATTATGCAGGCAGCTTTCTCCTGATAAGATGTCCTGGACATTAGGAATAGGATCAGAAAGTGAGTGTTGAATTTAGCAAGGAGTAGCCATCCCCTCTCTGATCTGTAATGCAGTGGCTCCTGCATTTTACAATTTACTTTCAATTTTATCCTTTTACAGTCTCCTGCCTCCTTCTATCCCTTGGGTGTTGCTCCTCATCAGGCAATCTCATCTCACGGACCAGGCACTATTTGTTGGAGGGAGACCTTCAGGCTGCAGCACTTTTCTCCACCCATCCCAGGATAGGAATGTGAGCTGGTGGCCCCTTAGCTATCCTGGAGTCAGAGGAGGAGAGAGAATGACAAGAGGCATATTATGGGGGGACCACATCCCCCCGCTGTGCAAATGAGGCAGGAATGAGGCAGCCTGGTTTTATTTCCTGTGCAGCTGTGCAGTGGTCCCAGCCATTTAAATAAAAATAATAATCTCAGAACAGCAGATCTGTAAGTAGGACTATGACAAGATGCAGAGAGGGGAGGGAAGGCCACAGTCTCATGAAAACTCTGACATTTTGCAGACGCTAGAGGGACTGGGGAAAGCTGTTCTGGCTAAAGAGCAAATTTAGGTCCTTGAAGCCAGCCAGAGTCCCCATAGCTTGACAATAGAATGATCAACTTGTGTGAACACAATGTCTCTGGGAAGAAGAAAAATTATATGACTAAAAATTATATGACTAAAAATTATATGACTACCAGTGCTCTTTTATCCCTAATGAGGAGACCAAGTGTGTTCACCCTGGACTCCCAAGGAAGACAGTGCATGAGGACGAGTCAGCAGCATAAAGAGGAGGAGAATTATGGACTGCATGAGTCAGGCAGGAGCCACAGAGAGCACCCCTCATGCACTGCTGTGGCCCAGCATCCAGGGGCACCATTGCGGGAACCACCTCTGTTCCCGAGGAACGTCTCTAGATGTCTGGGCTCAGCAGCCATGCTCAGGGAATTGTTCATGCCAGAGACTCTGATGGCTACACATTGCAATGTTTGGTGGCCATAGGTGAGCACTGGGAGCATCAGGGCCGCTGGGATGTAATAGGGGTATTAGAAGGAAGAAGAGCATGATTATGCACATGCACCAGGTGTTGCATTTTCTCAGGATTTACTGTCATTTCTGCATTACCTGAACATTTCAATCCTTTGTACTTACTAATCAGTACAGTAGATACTTCAGGTTGCTCCTGAACATCAGACCATTTGAGCAGATTCCTGCCTTGTTTAATGCACTGAGAACTAACAGATTTCAACAGGGTTTGTTGCATTTGTGGCTGAATAAGGCTGGAGTGGTGAATTGTTTTAGTTAATTACCAAAACAAACCTTCAAAATGCAGGCTGGCAGGAATCTGGGTTTTAGTCCTAACAAGACTGCAATAGGGTAATGTCTACCTTTCATGTGTCTAGCTTCAGCTGTGTTATAAACAGCCAGGATGCATCATCATGTCCACTTCCCACAGAATTATTAGGGTCTTGCAGAGTCACCTTCAGCATCTGGTTTGGGGCTTGGCTTCCCTGTTTCACAGAACTAAAGGTGCAGAAGGGACCTTAGACGATTGCCTGCGCTACTCTTACGCTCCCAGGAGGAGACATTTCTTTAATCTGGTCTGCAAGAGGACAGAGATTTGCCATCCCTTTCAGAGAATTTCTGTGCTATGCTATCCTTACTTTAAGAAGATATAGGAAATGTTCAAAGGAACCTTTTAAGCTGTAATTTATTTCTTACAGTACTATACTTGTAATGTAAGTAGTGAGAAATGCCTATTAACAGGCTTTCATATATTTAAAGATCTTATGCTCTTTTGGTTTTTTCATCTTTAGGATGAAGTGGTGTTCAGCTTGTGGGCAACTCCTTCCAGGTCTGTAACAGTTAATGCAGGAGAGTGAACTTCTGCACTGCAGGCAGGGATTCATTGTGCTTTAGTCTACACCTCTACTGGAAAAATATCAGTGGTCTGCTAAATGAAAAAAGGTGGAAAACTACATAGAATTCTTGCATGTTTTTCTCAACAGCTCATTAGGTTTTCTCTGAACATTCCTTTTATTGTCCTTTGGACTTTCTCCTTGTTATTTCTCCTCAATAGCTCCTTGCTATTTCTCTTCAATTGTGGTGCCCAAAACTGGACAGAGTTAGAATTAATCATGAACCTGACAAACTGGAGGTATAACCTCAAAAAATTTTAAATTCACTAAGGATGAATGCCTACGTGTAATCTATGGATTCTATAAATCTATGAATAATCTACTTAGATGGGATGGAGAAAAGTGATGAGAACAAATGTTAGTTCTGCAGGAAGCATGTTACCATGAGTCCACAGTGTCAGGCAGTTGCAGTATTAGCAAATATCACAGTGATTTGAATACATGGAAGTAGCATCTGCAAATTTTAATCTGTAAGATGCATGAGGGAATTCTTTCTGCTCTGTTCATCAGTGAGAAGATCTTAGCTTACAGTGACCACTTTTGTGAGCCTAAAGGAAAAAAGTGCTTTCAGCACTTCAGCTGACATTCTTTTTCCCTCTGTTAAGCAGAAGAAAAACACTTTTCTGTGTCTGCCTCTCATTAGTAATGTTCTTAGAATAATCTTATGTTACTTTGTGTTTTGTGCTTTGACCTTTCTGATTTTATCCCTACATGTTTGTACTGGTGTGCTTGACCTAGCATGCTGGTCTTGTTTCCTGTGGTTACATTCACTAAAGGTCTAATGATTTAGCAATGTTAGTTTCTAGCTGTACTTTCAGTCTGTTCTTCAAAATAGGACAGATTGTCTTTGTGTCCTTATTTTTTAAGAAAACACTCGGTCTTTTAAAGTCTTTATGCAGCCTCCCAGGAGACCTCACTTACCAGTTCTCTCAATTAACCAAAGTTGGAAATACAATTCCTCCCTTCTAATCCAA
>VYZR01040269.1:260-12524 GCA_013400675.1 Oxylabes madagascariensis | reverse complement strand
TGTGTGTGTGTGTGTGTGTGTGTGCGGCTGACGGCTCCTGGAGCGTGAACTCCTGCGAGGGAGAGGTTTGGTTTCCCAGCAGCTCAGCTTTCTGGGTTACTTCCTGTCCCATTCTTTAGCACTTATCTTTACTTCCATTCCCTGGAGGAGCTGCCTTGACAGGGCAGCGGTCCTGCCGTTATTATCCCTTCAACTCCTTGGTATCCTGAGAGAGTGTCCTCCTTTTCCAGGAGAGATCCCGATTTTGATGAATAACCCCTTTCCTTCCAAATTTGTGAAAGCTCTTCCGATTTTGCCCAGCTATTGCTTTTGTATTAACCAATTCTGTTCTTCGTTTCTCTCTTTTATGTCATTGTGTGGCTCAGTTCTACTTTTATTTTTTTTTTTTTTTTTTAGGTTTAAGCTGCCTTAAAGGAGAATTAAAAATAGTGACTCCAAAGAACAAAATAACACAGAAGAGCGAAAACAGCATTCAAAAAGCCCCCAGAAAGGTGATGATTCATTTAGACTCTCAGAGTCATCCTAGACACATGGTTTGGCTGGGATTGGGGCCTCTTGTGTTTTTTTGGATTTGAATAGGTAGCATTAGATTTCTTTGTTCTCTTAAAACCTACTTGCTGTTGACCTTTTAAAGTTTGAAAGCTCTGAATCCCATTTGAAGTAGAGTTCTGCTCGTAACACTTCATAATTTTCCAAAATTATTCTGCAAATGTTATTTTGATTATGAATTGCTACTTAATGGGGTTTTTGTGTCTCCATCTCAGGGATGTCACTTAAAATTACTTTCCTCTGGGTCGTTAAAAGGATCTTTTCTTTAAGTCTTTCCATAAATTTATGAGTTGGGCACTGCCTCTGTTTCTGATTCTAAAATCTTTATTAGGCTAGGTCATGGTAATTGCATTGTGTTGGTTTAGTCATAACTCACTCCTGCATGGGTCACTTTTTTGTGTTTGTGTTGTAACGGAGCTGCAAAAATTGAAATTAATTTAATTGGATGGTGTCTGCTTACAAGTACTTACTTTTTGGGCTGAGATCATAGAAGAAGATGATGTTGTTGGGTGCTTGAGGGGAAAAAACGAAAGGAGTCATCAAAACCAATCCTGCTGGTAGGAGGGAGGTTCTGTTTCGGGGGAGAGCTGTTCGTAGGGAGAATTGCGTGTTTTACGTGGTGAGATGAGGAGATGGATCCTAGGAGAGAGAGTGGGGGGGTGAATGATGTCAGCCAGTCTTTTTCTGCATCCTACTGTCAGCGTGCTCCAAAGGATGGAGTTTCTGCGCCTTCTTCTCACGCAGAGTCTGTCTTGAAGCCATTTTAGTCTGTTTCAAATGTAGGTGAGTTTGGCTTTTTGGCAAAGATGCCCTCCGTAGAGGTCCCTCTGGTCCGGGTCATGTTTTCAGAGATGTCACTGAGTGTACCAAAACGTTGTTCATTGTTGGCAGTCAGTTGTTTTTGAGCATTAGCCTGCAGGAGAAAGAGCAGTATTTGTTGCCAACAGCCTTGGTCAAGGCTGGATCATTTTTCCTATACAGATGTCTTTAGATTAAGACAAAAAGTAGTTACTCTGTGTTGAAGATAAAATAGAAAATCCCTCCGTAACACAAGTGCAACAAATTCTGAGATGCTCTTTGGGAATGCAGGGGAGAAATTTTCCATATTATTTTGATAACCCACAAGTAATGGCAGAACATGTGGACATGCCCAGTGTGATTCCAGGAGGGATTTTCCTGCTAATAGGTGAGACAGATGTACATCAGTACAAACTTACCAGTGCAGTTATGGCACAGCTGTTTCATCTGAATTTAGTTTGTTATAACTCCCTTTTCCCAACCCACCCAGTGCCTCTCACGTCGGGGCTGTAGCTGCTCCAACAGGACACCTCTTGGTGCCAATAATTCATGGAATCTTGGGGATTTATTCACAACAGGAGACCTAAGTTTTCATTTGATTTGTGAAGTTCCTTCCTAGTGTGAAATGCCAGTGCAGCAGAGTTTGACTCAGATGCAGAGGCTGGAATTGAGTTCATAGGAATCAGGGAATTAACTTCTGGCAGAAATTTGCACATGGTTGAAACAAGGCACGGAGATCACTGATAGGCTGAAGTCCTGCTCTTGATCCCTGGAAGAAATGCAGCACATTGCAAGTATAGCAGCCCTTTAGAGAAAGCTTTAGTCTTCAGTCTGTATGCTCATTTTGGGTTTGTTTTTCCTCATTGTGAATTCTCAACCCTTAAAGGAAATGTGTTGTGTGAGGGATGGCTTTGTTTTGTTCCAGCAATGCTTACAGAATGATATTATCACAGTGAAAATCTTGCTTGCTCCCCTAAAGACATCCAACAAATTTTGTCCACTTGGATGCTTTTAGGCTGTATTAAATAAAAATATGTATCAAATGTACTTCTAGAGATTGTTGAATGACACAAACTCTGTAAGCAGCACTCGGTTTATCATCTGTGCTGTGAGAATTAGGGCTGAAGTGACTCCATTAGCGTGGTTTGAACTCGCCATTGGTTCCTGCTTCTGTCATTCTGGTGTTGTTGGTGTTTGGGTTCTCTAATGATAGTAAGTCACGTGAAAATACATAAATCTTAGCAATTAACACTTGTTACAAATTAATTACTTATAAGGCTAAGCTTCCATCTGACTTCTGCTGTTTAAAACTTAGTAATAACACTGCTGGAAGTTGGAGGAGAAATGGTATTTTTTGCTTGGTACACGAGGATCTCCAAGCATGCTGCAGAGCACAAGCTCCCTGCAGTTTGTCAGAGCACATCTTGAGGGAGCAGGTTCTGGCTGTGTGAACCTGATGCAGCATTCTCTACTGAAAAAAGATCTGTAAGGCCTTGCTTTAGCATCAGCATTGAGGTCCTGCCTTCAGGAGGAATCACAGGATTTTATTCACAGGGCTCTGCTTGTGAGAATGGGCTGGGGGTGCTGAGGATGGTGAATAGTTGCTGTGCTTTCTGAAGGTGAAGTTTCCCTCAGGTTTGCAGACCTGAAGTTGCTAGAGCTGGGTGATCTCTCTGATTTTCCATCAGGCCCAAAGTCAGATCTCACAACCTCTGCGAGATGGATAATTGTAGTAAAATGACACCCCTGTGCTTCAGTTTCACCCACCTGCAGAATGTAACAACAGGACAGCTGCTCATTAGTGTGAGTCTCTAGTTCTATGAACACCTGAAATTGGTGGGGCACTTGTAGATTAACTCTTTTGGTTATTTTAAATTTATTACATCCGAGCTACCAGCTGGCCTTACGGGAGCTCTCATGAGAAATGTGTAACTTTTAATGACAGCTTGTGAGGAGTGAAGGCTTCTCTCCTTTGAAGCAGCAGTTCCTCTGTGATGTTTTGGATTCATGCACTGTTAACTCATTGCTTTCAGGCCCAGCAACTCGCATGTGTTGCTTGATGATTTTCATTTCAGCCACAGGGATGCCTCGCTTGGGGTCTGTCTGGGCTGCGGCATGGAACATTCAGCAGAAAATAAATTCGGGATTATAAGGCTCTGTGAAATTTTGATATTTCACATGTTACTTGCAAACTTCACGATTGTGATGTGAGAATGCAAATGACAACACAATTGTTTGCCCTACTCTCTTGTCTGAAGAGCTCCTGGAATAGGAGCGTGAGTGACAGCCGAAGGTGGTGGTTTTGTTTAGTTTGTCAAAAATATATTGACCATTTTTAAAATGCCATTGGAGTGAGAACACATTTAGCTTGTTCAAGCTTCGAAATGGGTAGGAGAAGTGAGTTGTGAGACTAATGAAGGCTGATGTGATTATCCTTATTCCACAGGGCTTTTCCTTTTTGCTGTTGTTTGTTTGATTTAAATGTCTCGGAATACTTCAACCACAGGCAACTCAGATCTACCCTGATTAGGTCTATGCCGGATCCTAAATGTCATGTGTGATGGTACACTTTCCTTGTTGTACAGAGTTAGGCTGCCATCAGTAACTTATGGTCCTTATTCTGCTCTTGGATGTTTAATCTCAGAGTTTAGGAATCAGATCTTTCTGTCAGGCTGTGTGAATGAGCAAATACTGAATTTTGAGGTCTTGCTTTTTGTACCAACCTTTAACTTTCTTTAAAGTAAGTGTGTACATATGTTGGAATTAATTTTCCACACAATGTTTGCAGTGACTTTAAAGAAGCGACACATTGATGTGGGAAAGTCTAAGATCTCTTTGACAACATGAGACATTATCAATAGATAATGAGGATGTTTGCCTTATTATTTTTATTTACTGCTGCTTCTACTATAATTATTAGTGTTTTAATCAAACTTTGTTAAGTCATTGAGTGAGGGATCTTTACTCTCACTAAATATGACTTATTTTTATTAAAGTTGCAGATCTTACTCTTGCCATATGCAGCTAATTTTCCTTTGGGGGGAAAAAGCTTGTTACTTTTTTAGTGGAGCAATCTGTTACCTTGTCTGTAGTCTGTGAAGTCAGTGCAATTCTAATTTGCATCAGCTAATAAAAAATGTGTGGGTTTTAAAGTGAAAATCATGCAAAAATAAAAAAAAAAAAAAGGTGAACGACTGATCATCTATGCAAAAAAACAAGGCTAGAAATGTGATCAAATTAGGTCATGGCAGTGCAGTTTGGTGCAGGGCTGTAAGCATATCTGAAGACCTTGTATGCTTTATCTTGGGAAGCAAAGCTCTTGGAAAATGTGCATAAGAGGGATAAAAAGGGCTTTTTTTCATCCTCCTCTTGGAGCTATCATTGCATGATTTTATGTTGCATTAAGTGGCAGAAATTTCAACTTAATCTAAGAGCAGCACAGTTCATGGAGCTGTTCTGGTGCAACTCGTTTGCAGAAGGAACGAGTCACAGTTGGGTTTGTGTGATCAGCTGTACAATTAAGTATTTAATGGTTTTATTGTTTATTATATTATTGCAGTGCTCAGATGAGATAAGGGGGCCTTTCAGTAAAAGTTGCAGCCAAAGGAAATGAAAGGTCAGATAAAGGTGTGCAAAGAATTAGTGAAATAGCAGTGATGAGTACAGGAGAAATGGTCTGGGACTGATCCCATTAACTGCAGGTGACAGGGGGGATAAGGAGGGGTAAGTCTGAAGGAGAAATCTGCACAGGGATTGTAACTGGCATTTGGCAAACCTTGATTTTAAAAGCATGGTTTTTCTACATGAAGAAAAGGGTGAAGATTTTTGAGCTGATGGTTTTCTTGTCTTGTGGAGGTGGCTTTACCTGTTTGTGAAACGCAGCATGTGCCAGCCTGAGCTGTCACATGAGGGAGAGGAGACGGGCTGGTGGCCCTGCAAATCCAGCTGAAGGACAGAACTCAAAGCTCTGTGGGCACAGGTTTTATTCTTTACTTGGGGAAGCAGAGATGGGATGGAGATTTAAAAAACAACCCCAAACCCCATACAAAAACAACAATTAAAAAAAACCCCACAAACAAATAAAAAACCCGCAAAAGTAGTTTGGGAAGAACTAAATGGATGTTTTTCCTGGCATCTGACTCCCACAGGGAAATGTTGAGCAGTGAGGCAGAAATACCTACTGTAACCTTTGCGTCCATTCTTGATCCATACAGGAGGAGAAGATACACATAATTATTAGAGAAGGGTGGAGACAATTTTTTGGAGGTTTATACTCCAGAGAGGAAGCTCATCTCTCATTTCTCTTGTCTTCCATAAAATATTTTCTGTAGCCTTTTCCTCATATGGCAGAAGCAAACTCTGCCCACCCCAACCTCTGGAGGACTCTTTGATAATGATGGAAAACACACTTTGGGTCTTTTCTGATGTAGTTGCATTAAAATGTAGCATTGTCACACAAAAACAAAGTAAAAGTAAGTAAACCTCTCGCTTTTATTCTTTACAACTAACAAGAAATACCATTTTTTTAAGGGGTAGCAGGTTGTTTGACACACGTGGGCAAAGAAGATTATGAACAGTGAAGACAATGAAGAGTGGGACATCCATCAAAGAGTAACAACCTCTTATAAGGTAATTCAGGACCACATTGAGTTTATCCTGTTGTACTTGCAAAATCAATTAAGTAACTGTTGTTGTCCTCCATTTTCATGGCACTATAAAATCATTATAAGCAAGAATATATAGGTATATTGTTCCCCCCTGTGCTTCCTTTCATTTTTTTACTTGCATGCAGAAAGCCAATATGTAACAACCCAAATGCATGCTGAGTTCTGAATGAGATTGATTACAGTTGCAAAACATTAAATATTAAATGCCAAAGGGCTACTTCCAGTAGTCCTCCTTCTCTTCTCCCAAGATTGATGTCTTAAATGGGGCTTTGCAAACAGGAGTTTTAAATGATCTATGGAGCAGAAGTAAAAATGTTTTCAAAGCTGGTGTGTACCTAAAACTATCCTGAAACCTTTAATGTTATGGTTAAGTATTCTTGTCATTTGAATTTCACTGCTTGCCATAGGGGTGAGATGGAAGAGTGGATATTTACAGAAACTGTGCAAGTGATAAAAGGAGCTGCCTGACTTTGTCTTCTGCTTTGTATGTTTTAGTACTTATGTACTTTAGTACCAGCTAATTTGAATAAGCTCTGCTAGTCACATGCAACATATGGAGCCAATGCCAATTTTTTATAATGCTGCATTACAAATATACCCACCAGCTGAGAAGTGTGAGAAAGAGAGCTCTGCTTTTCCTCAACCAACTGTCTTCAGAGAGAGTTGCAGGGGGAATACTGCTGGCCCTTCAAATGAGAAATCCCATTTCACTTCATCCCTTTAGTCATCCCATCTCTTCCCTGTAGCATTTTGAGCAACCAGCCTGACCTTAATTTTCAGGACCACGTGAGGGCTTGCAAGTATTGGTCCTTTACAAGAGAGGACTGTAAAAACGGCATCATAAAGTTTGTTTACGTTAAGTTTTGATCAGATATTCTCAGTTTGAAAAAAAAGTTTTCATATCTTGTTTTTGTAGGTGTTCAGGAACTAGGACTAAAAGGGACATAGTCTGAATTACTATTTTTGAGGGTTTTACGTGACTCATCATCAGTTAGATTCTACTGTCAGTTTTCACCTGGAAATCCAAAGGAAGATCTTACTCTTGCAGCTGGAATTTCATTACCAGTGCTGTTGGTGGTGTGATGCAGAATGAAGTCAAGCTCCCTGTCTCATAGGTGTGCATGTTCTGAAGTGCTAATTGGAGTTTAGAAAAGAGCTTAGCAAAAGCTTATTAGAGTCAATAGAAGTACTTCCATTGTCATCAGATTAACCAAGTCTGATTTTTGGAATATGCTGCAAAAGTTGACCTGTTGAGTTGGCAGTCGCTGCTTTGCAAATCCCCTTTCCTCCCAGTCTCAGATAATGAAGTTCACACTATAAAACAAAACAAAGCCAGTTTCTAAGCCATATATAACATATGGAGCTTAAAAGTCTTCTTTAATAACCCTATGCTGAAGTAGTGATTGTTGCCATACATGGTAAGCTGAAGCATTTATAAATGTCAAAGACAGGCATTTGCTGTGTGTAATTTCCATATTTGCAGGGTAAGTAGGGTCACTGGAGCACCTGTTAATTATGAGTCTATATCTCTCCAAAAAGCAGATAAATAACTTCTTTACCATGGGCACCAGGAGGCTGTAGAGGAGCAAATACACGCTGTGCCTTTGTCTGCAGAGTTGGCAGTGATTGATGTTTTCACTTTTCTCTTGACTGTGGGTATATCTGGATCACAGGAAAACAGGTGTCCTGTGGGATCTGGGGAGCTGATTGCAGTGTCTTTTGAATGACCTGTGGATCACGAGGATCTGGAAATCCTTTTGATACCTAAAAGAAGGTTTAGGTGATGATGTGTGTTGACATCCTAATAAACCAAAAAATTACTGTAAATTTTAAGTTTTGCTTAAAATTCATTTTCATCATTAGAACTTTTCTTTGTACTTTAATGTTGATTAACTTTGCAGGAGTTTAAGTACATTGCTCTTTTTAATCTTCTAGGTCCGTGTTAATACCCATCCACGTTTGAATATTTTCTGAGGCTCCTATTGCTCAGCATTACCTTTCTCATACTTCTCATACTGTGCTTTTATTCTTTCTTCTGATACGCCTTTCCATTTTAGGGCTATAGTATATAATACACAATGTATGTGAAAATGCAATCACCTAACTTCGTGTACTGCAGAACAATCCCTAAATACCTGTTCATTTTCTTGCCCCCAAGTAGAACTGCAGATGGTACTTTTCAAACTGAGCATGAAGTACACAGTACTTCTCTCTTTCCCAGTGTGTGCTTGTTCTAGGCTCTTTTACAGTGGCTATTTTAGATACCCTTTTGGCCCTTTTACCTTTATCAAGGTAATTATAAATTGAATTATTCTGATATATGTTCTCATGGTGTTTGACAAGACTGTAGCAACTGCACTTAAATGTATTTTCAGTCTCATTCATTATCCTTGTATTTGATTTTTGGAACTGAGAAGTTCTTTGCAGCCTTCACGTACTAATTAACAAGTGCTCAAGCCAGAATACAAACAGTAGACTCTAATTTTTAAAAAAAGGGTGAAAAAGGAATTAAGATAATTAAATTTCAATTTGAACGTTAGTGTTACTAATACATGCAGTAGATTGCAGGATTCTATTGGTAAGATATTTTAGCTGAAGCTTACAAGGGGTGCATTTCTAGGAAAATAAAGAGTATGATAGTTCAGTTACTGTAGCAGTGCAGTGGTGCTTTCTGCCACAGTTTGGATCATCCATTCCACAGTTTGGATCATCCATTTAACCAGTGTCTCTGGAGGTAGTGATATTAACCACAATGTGATTTTGAAATGAATGCTGGGTCCTGGAGATTTTTCGTTTTACTCATTGCTCAGTTGCTTTAATTGTGAACTGCTGTTTGATGCTGTCGTTTCTGAAGAAAACATTTACTATTTATAATGTGCAAGTGTCCTTTTCTTTTGCAGTTCAGTGATGTCACCATGTACCATGATTTTGCTAATAACAGTGAGATCATTTGGGGTTTATCCTCTGTGCAACATCACTTTTCTCGGCATACAGACAGAAGTCTTAGCATCGCGTTTCATTAAGCCTTTTTTTCCTCCATACCCTATTTCTTATCCCAATTCTAATTTATTCCTGCTTCCCATTGATTGAAGGTGACTCGTGTGAGCTCATGAGGCTCCTGTAAAGGCCAGACTCAGCTAGGATGTTACACCACCACTGCCGGAGGAACCCTGAGCTGCAGGAAGAGTTGCAGATCCAGGCTGCCGTGGCCGCCGGCGATGTTCACACCGTGCGCAAGATGCTGGAGCAGGGATATTCTCCAAACGGTCGGGATGCCAATGGCTGGACCTTGCTTCATTTCTCTGCAGCAAGAGGCAAGGAGAGATGTGTCCGTGTTTTTCTGGAGCATGGAGGTGAGTTGCTCACAGAGAAAAAATCTTCATGCTCATCGGACACCTTTCTATCCCAATTTCCACTGCAGGGCTTCCCAGCACTGATCAGATACCAAAATACCTCTGGTTATCTTTTGTAGTTATTTTTTATCCTTCTGTCCTTAATGTCTGTTTATTTCTGATGCATACTCTGTGAATGACATCATAGATTAGCTTTATATCTTAATAACTTTTTTTCCCCCCCAGCATTGCCTAGGAATTGTTAAGGAATGAATAAGCATTATGAAAATAGGGCAGAAGGACTCATTATAAAATGAAATGCACTCACAGCACTCACTACAGGCTTTTCTTCTCTGCTAGGGCTTATTATTAGAGGAAGGCAGATCCTTGAATTGAAATCCTAGGGAAGTTTGTTTCAGAATTCTAAAGCAAGTTAACCAGTTGCATTAAAGACTAAGTTTAATATAGGCTTTAACAGAATCTGCTAAATTTTATGAAAGCAGTCCTCTTTGTGCAAGGACTTTACTATCAGCTAATCCAGATGAATTTACAGCTCTCCTACATCCAGCCATGATGAAACTTTATTTCAAGAACTGACTGAGTTTTGTTGATTTAAGTGATACTCATGTGGGTGATGATTATTATCCCTCAGGTGGTACAGTCAGGATTTCTCATTGCTTTATCATCTTCCAAGGCCACCTGAAGTTTTAGAAAGGGATCATTCTAATCTTTTAAAGTGGCAGTGGAGAGGAAATCAGTCGATGTTCTCCACGTTCTGGTCGGTGCTCTTAAAGAACAGCATCCTCTCTTCTAGCACTGTTCTTACCAAATGAATTGTGAGGTTTTCAATCCCAAGGAAACTGAAATGATCTTTCTGATGCTTTGTGTATCTGAGCCATATGGGCCCCTTGTGTCTGTCACTGGGTTTGTCAGCTATATGGATCATCCTGAAAGTGGAGTGGCATTAACAAGCTGTGGTAGTGGCACAATCAGTGATTTGTTCCTTAAGAGCAGTAGTGAAATACAGCCTGAGTAACTGGGCTCTGTGGGTGCACCTACTACAGTTTGTAACCACATAAAAAGGGCAAACCCTCATGGCCTTCTTGGAAGGAGGAAAAACTTTTTTAAAGTAATATATACAGATAATCTCAAGCCTTCAGTTTGATAATTCAAAAGTTTAAGGCTTTAAGTCACATAAATTGCTTTTAACTTTTTATCTGTAAGTTTAAAGATGATAAAAACCCCCAATCCCTTCTGTATCCCTATGTATTTTCATTTTATAGATTTTCATATTACATAGCTGCTGATGCAGTGGTTTGTTTTTATTTTTGTTGTTACTCTTTCCCATAAAAAGTACCAGCTGAATGTGATGCCTCATGAAAACTGCCTGTAATGAAACACCTTTGTCCTGAGGCAGCTTAGAGTTGAATCACTGGGATGAGAAAGTTGAGTAACAAATAGTGTGAGGCTTAGTCATCCACAGCTTCCCTGCAGCTGAGCCTCGCTCCCAAAAATTGGCACTGCCTGGTGCCTTGCCTCATTTTCCCTCAAAACAGAGGCATAAAAATAATGAGTATTTATCACATAATAATGTCACAAATGAGTTATTAAGCAGCGAGTGAGTTGACTCTCACAAGCTGAGTTAATCATGCCACCCTCATTAGGGAGAGGTTTGTGTCTACCTTTCCTCACATGGTCTCTACTTTTCTCCCCCTGGAATGGATTGTTCTGCTGCTGGTGCTTAATCCCTGTTGAACAAAAAAAGAGATACTGGGGTGAAGGAAAAAGTCCTTTTCTGTTATGAATCTTCTGGTGAAATAGAGAGTATTGAACTATATATTGGTAATAAATTGACAGGGAGAGGGTGCCTGTGGAGTTCTGGGGGAAAGAGGGAATTGAGATGGGAAGGAAGGGGTGGCTGCTGGAGGTTGTGGCTGTCTCGAGGGATGATGGAGCTCAGCAGAGCTGGGAATATTTTCATGGGGAAAATAGGGCTGGGAAAACCACAGTGGGCTGTTGCTGAGGGTAGATTGCTGTGCCTCAGATCTGAGATGCTGGAAGGCTCCCAGCCCAGCCTGCTAGTGGGATGGAGGGTGAGCTGGGCTAATAAAGGCTGAGAAGGAATCTGGTCACTGACCTGGAAATAAAAAGTAGATTCTTATGGGAGTCATGACCTGTCCGCCTCCTGCTTTTGCTTTCTCTCTTCCATCATTGCTCACCAGCAAAGAAAAGAGCCAGAGGACAGTGTTGTGCATGCAGATTGGCTGATTTGAGTGGAGGTGGTGGAACAGCAGGAAGCTTTTTATTATCTGCTGAGGAAGGCGACGCAGATAGATGGGGAAAATGCAGAAAAAACAGTCCAGACTAAAGGATGAAGCCAGCAGAAATATCAACTAGATACAGAGGGGATAGGTTAGATAACAAATATTATTTAGCAATTGATGAAATGCAGAAAGTTCATGATAACCATGGAGAAACTTGGTTTTTGTAAGAAATAGTGAATTTGACTTTCTTGGTGTATTTGTCTCATTTTATTAAAGTGAAGATTCTATGAAGCCATCTCTTCCCACCCATAAAAATTATCTGGAATCACAAAGCAACACCAAAACAGGGAATGTAGTTTTCAGTAATCTTGGATTTTTGTTTAACAAGCCTTTTTTCCCTTTAGTGTCCTTTGTAAATTTTTAATATGACATATAGAGGCAGGCAATCCAACACTGGACAAGAAATATGTTTTATTAATTTCCAGCCTCCACTATTAATGTTACAACAAGCTAAAATCTTGGAAGTGTCTAGTTAGCTGTCCCTTGGTGATACCTTCCCAGTATTAACTGAGCAGTTTCTGGTTACTCATATTAAAATGAAGAAATAATTCACTAAAGCTCCTAGAAATGAAATAGTAAGAGAAAGTAGCCAAG
>VYZR01040267.1:1737-15512 GCA_013400675.1 Oxylabes madagascariensis | reverse complement strand
CCTGGAAGGGACATTTGCACCAGTTCTCAAAAAGCAGATGTGTTCCCATTAAAATTACAGTTTTGCTATTAATTGGAATGGGAAGAGAACTGAGGCAATGCAAACAAAGGAGCCTGGAATGTCAGCCTCACAGGTACTATACAACTTGACTGCCCCAAATGACTTTGCTCAGTACCTTCTTTGCCAAAGAAAGCACAAAATGTGTTTCAAGGGANCAAAGAAAGCACAAAATGTGTTTCAAGGGAGAAGTATACATTGGGTAGCTCCAAAGAAATGCTTTTCTCTGAAATTTGAGCAAGAAAACACCCTAGCCAGTGATAGCAGATGTACTTAATAATCTGAGTGAATTATTAGAGCTTTTCCTAAGAGATTTTGAAGTTGCAAAGGTTGGAGAAGTGGAGAATCTCTACCAGAATGGCTTCAATCTGTAGCCTTGGTTGGCTTTTTGTAAAGGACCATTTAGGCCCAGCTGGGATTTCAAAGGCTGCACAAGAAAGTCCAGGCTTCCTTCAAAATTATTTTCTTTACCAGAGTGGTCAACTAACTGATATTTCTGAATAGTTTAGAATTGTAATCCTTATGCACATTTCCTAGAAAAGCTGGCATGTGGTTAAAATTGTTAAGATATTTGTGCCTTGCTGCAGTGCTCATTTTAGCACAGAACGAGACCAGAAATAGAGCTACGTCTCTGTGGCACAACTGGCTGATTAAATCCCAAGAAAAAGGCGCTTGTGACCAATCATGAAGATTAATCAAGTGTATCATTCATGAATTAGCAGGCACCCCAAAGGGCTCCTTTTCTACTGCCACATTAAAGCACTTTCCCAAATGCAAGAACCACAGCACGACTCAGTTCTCTAACAGAAATTCTGAGACTTCCAGCAAAAAAATGTTCAGGACATGGTTTTCCTCAGAACCGTGTATCTGTTCCACCTTCATCATGTTGTCAGTCAAGGAGCCACAAGTGCGCAGATGACATGAGAGGTGTGGTGGTAGTTGTGTCACAGAAAATTTACCAGGACTGTGTGTAATTCAGGGTGAAAGGGGCAAAAAAACCTCACTTTTAAATTACACATGAGGAGGAAAACTTTGAGCAGTAGGGCAGAGCGTGTGTATGTGCACATGGAGGGATTATGACAGGGAAAACTGACTTGGGGGCCCAACTACAACATCTCCTGCTTCCTTTTATTTCCCAGGCAAGGAATTCAGACTCACCTTCTCATGGCTCCACATCAGTATGGCTTCACCAGTAGTATTTAAACATCACTTCTAATGCATCAACGCCACCAACTGTCACACTGCTCAGGAAAATGCTGTCATGGACAGCGATTGCTGCATCACCAGAAGCAGAGTGAGGAAAAACCTCACAGGATGACTCACTCCATGTTGCACATTTTTGTTGCACCAAACAAAATTATTTGTCATTTAATATTTTAAATAACCTGAGCTGCACGGATTTCAACTGGCACTGTGGGCAGCCGGCTAGGATGGGCCAGGATCACTACCTGAGATGGAATTTGAGTATACACCTGGCAGCCATTGAAGCCAATTCCCATCACTCTCTCACTCAGAATTACAACCAGTGAAGTCAGCACAGTCAAAGCATGGTAGGACTGACAACTGAAAAGGAAAAAAGATCCCTAGATTAAGACATAGGAGCAGATCAGAATAAACATTAGACAAGCAGCTCGCCAGCACAAAGTAAAAAGCTGACTTTCTAAATGAAGTCACATCCCTCTAAGAAAACTAAAGACCAAAACTATACTTGATTTTTTTAAATTTCAATTTTTAAAAAACTAGACTGGTATTGACTAACAGCTACATTCTACTTGCCTGAATTGCATCCCACCAGCACCAAAACTCTCTTATGTCCAGTGAGCTCAGTCTGGCATGAACAGTAAGATTTTATTGGAATTTAGACGTGAAAGAAAGATCCTCTCAGGTTTCCTTCCCGCATTTGTTTGGCAACCATCACTGGCATTATTTTTAAAAGGATTTTCAGTCTAGAACCAAAGCTGTTTATTATATTGACATGAGGATCTCCAAGCAGAGTTTATTCAGTATAAACCCTTGGGCTGCACAAGCTGAAGGGGCTCACAATCACTTGTCAGAGAGGAGGAAGAAGACACTATGACAAATGCTGTCAAACGCCACACTCATAACACAGCAGAGATCACTTCTTTGATCAAGAGAATCACAGCCTGAAAACCTGTAAATACCAGCACTCTGCACTATCACTTAGAAATTGTGATAACAGTTTAACACTGAATTGCTACTGAACTTGCTTTCTTATAATAGCTGCTGTACGCAAGGAAGCTGGCAACAGTTTTGAATTTTCATTCATGTGCAAATTCAGGAGATGAGATGAGAAAACTTCTCTAAAAAATACTTAAATAGTTAATGGGTCAAAGTAAACAGCAGCAAAAAGAGAGATTTAAAAAAGCCACACAAAATATAAGTGCAACATAAGTTTAAAACAACCTCTGGGAAGGTGAGAAACCTGTCTCAAACAAAAAAAGTTGGATGTTGCCTTAAATCCAAGAAAGATATTAGGGTGTTACAATAAAGGCAAGGACATCACTTTCTGATGCTTCAGTTTCCTATTTCACTTCTTCCCCTGAGCTCAAGGGGTATCAGGATATAAACCCTGCCTGTGATCTACGCAGGCATTCCATAACCAGCACCTTTGGAAAGGCCAATTTATAAAGGAGACGAGAGCTGTCCAAAAGAAACAAAATAATTCCCCCTACTCAGTAAGCCTTTGTGAAAACTTAAATTCAAGAAGTGGAGAAATTAACATTAATGTCATAGGAAAAGGACAGGGAAAGGATTATATGAAAAGTGCTTCAACCCTACCTTCTATGAGCATCTACAGCATTCCAAGGTTACCCACTACACTACAGACACACAAGGTATTAAACCCAGCATTTTTACTTTATCTGGTTGTTGGCAGGGAACTAAGTTCTGGTTATCTTTGTTGAACTTTTGAAAGTGCTTATGCACACTTATACCCAGAAGAGATCATAGAAACCTATGGTTTTGTCTTTGGCTCTTACAAGCCAAAATGACTCAGCAATCAAAAAGTACATCAGCAAACTTCACAGATCCTATGGTCACGCACTTATTTCAGAAGAATTTCAGAATTTTTTCCACTGGCCCACTTTGCAGCCACTCTGTCCCCAGCCCGTAGCACTGCAGGGAGTCGTTGTCACCTAAGGGCAGGACCCTCCACTTCATTTTGCTGAACCTCCTGTCCATCAGTCCAGCCTGCCCAGATCCCCCTGCAGAGCCTTCCTGCCCTCCAGCACATCAGCACTCCCACCCAACCCGGTGTCCTCCTGCAAACTGCCTGAGGGTGCACTTGATTCTTTTGTCCACACGACCCATGCAGACATTAGGCCCCAATTCACAAAACTCTTGGGCCCTGACCATGCAGCCAACTGTTCACCCAGCAGAGAGTGCCATGTCCAAGCCACGAACATCCAGTTTCTCATGAATATTGAGGGAATAATATCAAAGGCTTTCCTAAAGTCCAGACAAACACATCCCCAGCCTTTCCCTCACCCCCTAAACAGGTCACCCTGTCACAGAAGGGGATCAGTTGCCAAGCAGGACATGTCCTAAACATGATCCCCTGGTTGTCCTGTAGCTGCTGTGTGATGGCACTCGGGATGAGCTGCTCCATGAGCTTCCCCAGCGCTGTGGGCAGCTCGACAGGCCTGTAGTTTCCTGAATCCTTCTTCCTGCTCATCCTTGTATCACATTTGCCAACCTCCAGTCACTTGGGAGCTCTCCAGGATTGCTGATAAATGATTGACAGTGACTCGGTGAGTTCTTCCATCAGCTTCCTCAGTATCCCTGGGGAGAATCCCATCCAGCCCCACAGACCTGTGCATACCTAGGTGCTGCAGGAGGTCACTGACCATTTCCCTTTGAATTATGGGGCCTCCGTTCTGCTCCCCAGGACTGGGGTCCTGGAGTACAACTGGTGTTACCAGTAAAGACTGAGGCATTAAGTACTTCAGCCTTTTCCTTATCCTTTATCACTGTGTTTTCCTCCTCATCCAATAAAAGAAGGAGATTCTCCTTTTGTTGCTGATATATTTATAGATAAATATTTTTTATTGCCTTTCGCAGAAGTAGCCAGATTAATTTCTAGCTGGGCTGTGGCCACTCCTTTTGGAGAGAAAGACAGTTGTACTTTAAAGAGGCCAGATATCATTCAAATAGATCTAAGACAGGAAGTAAAAAACTGAACTTTAGCTGCTGTCACTCGTCACCTCAGAATCACTACTGCAGCATCTAATAGAAACTTGAGCTGACCTTTGTACAGACTGCTGCTACTCAAAATCAAATGTGGCCAGAAAGTAAACTCTCTATGAAGAATACTATAGATATTTTAATAGTGTCAAATGAAGAGGACACCAGTATTTCACCTCATAAAATAGAAGCACAAAGAGCATCTTAAATATTTAATTTGGAAGATTCTGACTGAATTTTTTTCCAGACTTGCAAAGAGTCTAAAATGCAGGGTGTCGACGTACACAACGTACACAAAGGATGCAATTATCCAAGTGAAATGAAATTTTAAAATGCAGTTCTGTGGCTCAGGTTACTCCTTTATTATTGCCTGATAACACCTTTTACAGACAGATGTCTTACAAAGATGGTCAAGTCCTTTCTTGTCCTTACAAAGGACACAGTCTACACTCATGAGCTAAACATAAGGCTCAGTTTGTAACTGAGGCTGGAGAGTTGGTGCCTTTTGCAGATTATGCCTCTGTTTTCACATTTCTAGTGCCCACTGTTTCCATACAAGTTAATCACAAACACAGCCCTTGCTGTCAGCAACAAGTCCTAATCTCAGTATGATTCAAGCATCGGCAGAGTCACTCTTTAAACTCTTCCTGCTTCAGTGGGTATTTCCTGTCAAAGCAGGACTGTGGAACTTCAGCACGTATGGCCCGGCATCCTCCCCTGGATGCACAATTCTTTGTGCTGTACTCTCACAGCAGATCACACAAAGTTTCATATCAGGCCACCAAAAGCTCAAGACTACAACTGCTGAGCTGCCATGCCTGTTCTCACCAAACTTCACCCACTGAAACCACCAGAGCAGCAGGGGAGTGGCTGCTTTAGAGGTGAAAAGGCAAAAGGATTGGAGGAGATTCCCACACCAGCTAAAAGCCTCTGAGTGGATGGTTTAAAAGCCCAGGTAATAATATGCTCCTTATTCAGATTTTTCAAGAAAAGCCAGCAGAACATTAAAAATTAGTTTTGATGAAGCTCTACATAAGCTTTCTGCAATTAGCAAATAGAGTGAGTGCCTCTACAGTTTCTGCCTTACAACTGAACCAACGTTATTATCAATTTGCTCTTGATACCAGAAAGCAATTTTCATGTACTTACATCTGCTCTCAGAAGGAAAAGAAAATGGTTTGTGAAGTTCCCATTAGCACAGAAAAGCAGGAACATGTGCTGGGAGCTTTAAGAGGCTCATTGGGGTCACTCATGGTCACTTACACAGCACCATAGGCCACAGCTGGTCGCCCCTGCCCTTGGCAGCACTCGAGGTGTGCCTTCAAGAAAGGAGGGGGCAACTTGACCACACAACAGTCCTTGCAAGCTTTCTGTATTTATTTAAAAAAAAAAAAATTCTATTTCTATCTAGCTGAGGATAATCCCTCCCTGTATAAACCTACAAACCGTTTCACTGCTCAAATCATCAATCCTTTCGTACAGCACCTGACTGAAGTGGGATTTTAACAGGCAAGACACAAAACTAACGTTGAGTCACCTCCGTGTGCTGGGGCTGTGGCACCATCTAGAGGACTCGAGCTAGAAATTCCTCACACTAAGGGCAAAAAAATGGGAAACTGTACTCAAAACTCGTGGGGAAAAAAAGCCACCAAAAATATATATTTATGATATTTGTATACATGGAGGTAACAGAAGAGAATAGCAAAACCTTATCGACAGTCAGATAGAGATATTTCCAAATCTCCTCCACTCCACGTCACATGCTTGCTACAAGATGTTTTGAAGATGAAGAAAGGCAAGTCCTTCCCTAGAATTTTGTGGATAACCTTGCAAGAATAACTAACTTTATTCTGTTTACCTTCATTTTCACCTTTTTATCTTAGTAAAACCGAAGCCAAATTTCAAACAGGGAAAGGAAAGATGTTTTAAACAAAATAACAGAGATAATGGTTTCATTTATATTTCATACAAGGATGTGCTGACAGCTGATTGCTCACTGCAGAACTATCAAAAGAGGATGAAATGGACAGGCACAGCCCTGGAGCCCCTGGACACCCCAAGCATCACTTGGAGTGTTTTCAGCTTGGCACACTCTTCCCCAATAACTTAATTTCCTACGGAAACAAAAGAACATTTTTGCTCCTGTAGCCTTCTGGGATAGCAAAGTTCAATCCCTGTTGCTTCTATAAAACTCTGAATTAGTTTTTCAGATGCTGAAAGACTGGGAATCGAGAATATTCACAGTGTGACTGCTTCACAGAGTTTGTGGGCAAAAAATCCAAACTATATTTTCTGTTCATTGCTGGATATGTGACTGACCAGCAGCTTGATTTACAGTGACAGCTCTGCATTAAAAATTCAAACTTTTGCACACCTGAATACAATTTGTATCTGTCAGTATTGTGTCAAAACAATCATGTAATACCAAATAATCATTTATATTAGATATTTATAAGGACTGTGAGCTAAGAATGGTTTCTAAGCTTTCAGCCACTATGCCACATTATCTGCTTCTACCCACTTTCCTTGGAGACTGTTAGGATAGAAATAAAAGCATAGAGGGAAAAACTGAAAGACCAGCTGTCTGGTCATCAGCAGCATCACAGTTGGTCATGGATGAGTTCATTCCATTTTACAGGCCAACAAAACCAAAAACTTCTGGAGATGCCCGGTGGCATTGGCATAGGAGCTCGTGTAATAGCTGGCAGACCTTTACAGTTAGTTGCAATCAAGAATATCCCTTATAAAAAGCCAAGTTCTTCCTGAATTGCATTGATCTGTGCCATTTCATAACAGCTGGCAGCAAATAAGGATTGTTCAGAGCACTTCAGTGTAGCTCAAGTCCTTCAGTGTGCCCCTCAGTGTGCTTCACTCCCTTCCAGCCTCTTCCTTTTTACACAGGTTCAAGCAGCAAGGAGAAAAAGCAAGTTTCATGTACTTACCAGCAAAATCCTCTTCCCAGTTTCCATGTAGAGAATCACATCTTCTATCATAGCTTGAGGGGGAAAAAAAAGAAAGACAGCTAATAGTTTTGAGTATTTTCCATCTTTCAGTTGATTGTTTTTTCCTCAGACTTAACTATAAATAGAGAAATTAGGTTAAACAACAGTCAAGTGCAGACACCTGAAGTTTAAGCTTCTCACTTTTTACTTTTCCAGCAAATATTTAAACTTAATTGCACTCATAAGCATTTGCAAGATTCCAGTCCCAGCCTAAGAAGGATTTCTCTTTCTCAAGCATTGTTCCTAATACTGGCTTCACTACTCTGTATTAAATGAGTAATGATGTTGTTTGGAGTCTGAATCCTCAGTTCATTTTGAAGTAACAGAGAAAGCATTTTAATTTCTTAAGTGTCTCGCTCTGATACAAAGCCTATCTGCATGTCTGTAAAACTCTGTGTGTCTCAGTCTTTCATGCTGAGCATAAATAATGCTTCCAAGAATAATCCTGCATCATGCTAGCTGTCATTTTGGCTCCAGTTCAGTATTTTCTGCAAAGCTGAGCTGATATTTTTATTGGTTTTAAAAAGACATATAGGTATCTTGCATCTATAAGGGAAAGCAGTGGTCTTGCAAGAAGCTTTGAAAATGAAGAAATAGCAACAGTGGAGCAGAGTAGAAAAACTTGTCCTTTTAATTTTTCTAAATCCCTGGCATTGCCAGTCCAATTACTGAGGATAGGGTCACCACTATCCCTTACAGTACATGCTGAATTTAATAGCAAGTCACTAACACCAACAGTAGGACCATATTATATGTTATATAATCTATAAGTTTTCATTTAAGAGCATCTACAGGCTGTATTAAAACAAAATTGCTCAGCAGATGTTCCAGGCAGATTCAATAATCACACCCCAGTGCTTCCAATTGTTCAAAAAAATGAAAATCTATCTGTAAGTCACCTCATTTCCAAAAATTCTGACCAGCAGACTTCTCACTGTAACTGAGCTGCACAGGTGAAGCAATGCACTGGCTAAGCTGGTCACAAGTGAAACAACTCACACATGCCAGTGCCAGCTCTAGGCATAGCACTGTTGATTGCCTTCCACAGCATGGCATGGGATGCTGGATTGACTCCTAAAATAGTAGCTTTTGAAATAAAGATACTGTTTTTCCTGATAATTTCTCCCTTCCCTCATAAACCAGATTTTCAATACAGCTGCACAGTTATCTGAACACAGCAACTTCAACACATGATTTATGCTGGCCCCTGCCAGTCTGAAACTTAATAAATGCCTGAAATAATATTGTTGCAATAGATAAGGCAATCCCACACACTGAAGTTATTTTCTCTCCAACACAGGGCCAGCAACTGCATTAAATTACATGCTGCTACACAGTTGTGGTTTCAAATACGATTGTCTCCTTAAAGAGATGCAGATGCCCAACTAGCTTGCTAACTTATCCTTAAGATATCTCCCTTTAAAAAAAAATTAAAAAAAAAAAAAAGTGGTGCTGGTGGCTTCTGAAAATTGCCAACTCAAGAGCAGAGCAATTAAAAGTCACCTCAAGGACAAAAACCCAAGAAGCTTCATATACAACTTCAATAAAACTATTCACCTTCTCTTAAAAAGACAAATAGTGGTCTTTTGAACACATCAGTGCTATTTACTGAGAATGGAGAAAGAGTTCTTCATACGTCTTGCACACAAAATTTGGTCCCTTACTGTTTTGGTAAAAGAGAAGAGAAACATGTGGGTAAATTATTTACACCACATCATTGTAAAAGTGATCCACACCAACGGAAAAAGTCTAGATTTCTTCTGAAGATGATTTGCACATCTATACACAATGATCACAGTACATCAAGACTGGAAAGCTGCTGCTGGTGAAAGCCAGGCTTTGCACACCTACACAACATGTAACACCTGGGGGCCAGCAGACAGCAGACCAGAAAACACTTACAAGCAGGGAAAAGACAGAGGATTATTTCTAAAAACAGTATCTCAACTGATATCTTTGGGATTTAGTCAGTATCAGCCTCAGCTTTACATAAACTAACTGCAAAACCCCTCTGCTATGACAACTAAGGCAGCTTGGGTTGGTCTTACCTCACCTCAGTCCCTCAGCAGAGCTCAGCCACAGACTCCCCACAGCCAAAACCACACCAAGAGCCTTGGGGCCATCAAGGACACTCATTAATAACCCAGCCCAGCCCAGCCCCACCTGGCTGCCCCCTTTCTCTGGGCTCTGGGAGGCCCTGCTACCCCTCAGCCCCTCAGGGTCTGTCCTGGCTGCCCCTGCCCATGAGTTGTGGGTCCCAGGGTGTCACTTGTGCTGCTCCACAGCAAGGACAGAGCAGCAGCAGCAGCCAGGACACAGCAGTGGAGATGGGTCCATCTACACCCCAACAATGGGACAGGGGATGGGGTCATGGGGGTCTGCAGAAGGCAGAGCCCCAGGGCTGCTCTCAAGCATGGCAAACCTGAAGCCTCCTCACAGGGCCATGGGGCATCCTTGCAGGACACTGTGGTGTCCTCTTGTGTCCCGCCTCCTCACAAAACCCCATGGAAGGGTTGTCACATCTGCTGTGGAGCACCAGGGGTAAAACATCCTCTGCCCTCTCCAAGTATCCCCCTTGGTAGCAGCAAAGAGCATAGTAACTGCTGAGCACAAAGCTGCACTGTGTGATCTCCTAACACATCCACCCACGACCGTCCATGAAGGTGCTGTGAATTTCAAGAACTGTGTCATCTGAAGACACAAACATTTTATTTGTGGCCATTCCTTGGAGCTCTCCATGTGATGTAGTTTTTCATTCAAGTTGATGGAAAGCAGGAACACGGGAAAGCAGAGCCTTGACATAAGTCTTCACTGCAGAAGAACGAGTACCATAATCTTCATTTAACTTAAGGAGTTCCTTATTGTTCCAATTGTTCCATATTGTTAATCCAAGTCTCCATTATAGAGAGGAAAAATGTGTGGCACTGAGCCATTGCTTTTGCAGGCACTCTTTGTCCAAAATTCTTCATACACACAAAAACGATCACTAGCAATTCACTCCCCCCCTCTTCCTCTGAAAAGTCATGATAGAACAAAAACACCAGACAATAATACCAACTAAACAGCCTTGATCTCTCACTGTGGGAGCCATTCCCTGGCCCTGCTAAATATTCACGTCTTATTTAAATTGTGTCATGGTGTGTTGTTGTTGTAGGAGGAAGACCAAGTTTCCCGTCCGGCCAGCTCTGGCTTTGATCCCACTGATGGTCAGCCAAAAGTGAAACTGGTCACAGAATCAGTTTTCAGAAGCCAGGTTTCTCTGGTTAATCTCTTTTAATCTTTTATTTACAAAGGAGACAGCTTCATGCAATTCATCTTGCCCATAATTTAGTTGGCCTCCTTCACTTTTCCAATCCCAAAAAAATCTGTTGCACCAGCAGCAGTTTAGCAATGGGAGGCAACAACACCAAGAAGGAAATCTAAATGTTATTTTGTCTTTAGAAATTGTGGACAATTTCATTTCTATGCCTGGGCATTTTAAGTAAAAGGTGCCTTTGTTCACGGAATAGATGATGCAGGTCAAGAGGAAAGCGTGTAACCTGGCAAATGGAAACTGAAAAGCTGCTTTGTGCCTGCTCTTGCTCATAAGTGACTTACTCGTGTCAAGATATGGCTGTTCAGTAAGCTGAAATGCAGTCTGGTTTCAGAATGAGCAGTTTCAGCTCATTCAGTTGTATTCTGCTGCAGTAAATAAAATGTGTCTTGATCCAATGAACACTTGGAATAAGCTGCAGATGAGAAGTGAAAAAAATCCAGCAATTAGATAATACAAATGATCTATTTTGAGTTTGCAGATTGATTATTTCTCAAGGCAAAACCAGTACTGTAATCTAACAGAAAAATAACCTTATTTTCTTATGTTCTGTTACTTGGAACTATTTCCTTCTCAGCACAATATTGGTTATGCGTGCCTTGCCACTCAGCTGTACAGCTGCAGTCCATCTTTACCTGGGATCGTGCTATTGTACTGAGGCAAAGTTCAGGTACAGCTCTGAGATGAGAAAATAATGTGCTGCATACAAAGGCTGGTTTGGATTCTTTCTGCCTCAATTTTCATTCACAAAGTAGGAAATACATTGCACTATTTCACACATTGGACATGTCCTGTCTAAACATCCTCATCCTAAAAACCGTAGAACATGTGGCCCAAGTGAAGCCAATGGGCAAGACTAGTGCAGGAATTTGGGGTTTAGTTGATCATTTAAAAATGTTTCAACACCAGGTGCCAGATGTGAATACAAGAGTCTGTAGCTGTGAGGTTACATTCAAGGTAGCAATGAGGTGGATTCCACAAACAAAACTCAAAATGTGTAGTCAAAAGTTATTGTTAGACCTCAAAATATACATAAGTAGCACTGGTCAAGCTAATTACTTCAAACCTCTCTGTAGAAAATTTAATTTCTGTGTGAAACCTTTCAAACAAGTGTACAATTTTAACCACAGTAAAAACAGTCAAACCAGTGGTGCAGAAGTGAGGTTTCTTATGCTGGTTAGGTTCCCTGAATAGATGAAACCCTCTGTTCTTCACGAACATAAACAGCTGTCTTTCACTACCATTTTTTGTAATAGTGTAGGTGTAATACTGTGCAGGTGAACAAGTAAATGAAAGACTCCTGATACAAACATTGCCTGTTATTTGATTTAATGTTCAAAGTTCATTTGTTCATTGAAACACTCTGCTCAGGGTAACTTGTTTATTCAGAAAATCTCATAAACTGCTGCTATCTCTCACAGTTGAGAAGGATCACAACACAGCATTTCTAATGAAGGATTTATTTGCCTTTCTCTAATTTGGGTGGCAAACGCAAAGAGACTTTGTCCTAAAGTAAGCATAACTCAGCTTTAATCTAAGGATGTCACTAGTGTCAACTCATTTTCATGTAATTATTAGACCTTGGAGGATCATTTAACATTTACCATTTTCATTGAAAGTGCTATATTTGTTGAAGCAATCATTTGGACACAAGGTCATATAAACTTGACACTAATTCACTGCTGCTTTCAAGTGACTCACTGTTTAATGCCGTGATTATATAGATATTCTTATGCTAATGCAGTGCTGGGGAGCACCTGTTTGTTTCCATAAAACATCAGTTTCAATCTCTGTGTAATAAACATTAGACACAAAGGATCTAGTGGGTCATTCTGTGCACTTCCCTACACTACTTAATGCAGAACTATTTTTCAAGTGATGACACAGATTTTATGTGATTCAAATAACTAGGGAAGTTATTGAATAGTCTAATATCTCAGGTGATTCTTTTATTTCTTTTCCTCCTTTGCCTCTAATTCTTTACCTGGTATTCCTTATTTTTGCATGTTGGTTCTCTTTTCATAATCAGACTCTTCAACTTAAGTCATATTATTCCATTTTTGTATTCCTGTCCTGTCCATCTGGAAGACGCAATACAAATGTATGCTAAGAGAAAATTGTCTTGCCAGCTTGTAATCTATTGTCTTTGTTACTAGGTCAAATAAATTTTTTATTAGTGAAACAAGCTTATTAATGCTAAACAGTTTTACATTTGTAGGGTTACTGTGAAGCCTGGTTTTAGTTTCACCCAGTAGCCTATTAATATAAAATTCATGATTTGACAAATCATCATCATGATAAACAATGATTCACTAAATCATCAAGAATTAATCTTGACTTATGCGGTCATATTTTAATAGCTGGGATCAATACACTGTGTACCACCAATTGTCAATATTTGGCCACTGATTGGAAGGGATTGTTCCAAGGGTGGTTTTCCTTGCCAAGTGCAAACATACCATGTCTGCCCTTTGATTGCTCTTGGTATTTCCCTGGGAATGTGTAATTTCCATCCCTGCACGTGCCAAATGCTGCAGTGAAAGTGCGGGTTAGATTCTTGCAGCCAAGCTACAAATTCACCATGTTTCAAATGATGAAGCACCTGAACTGGTTAAGTACTGCAGAATGGAATTTCATAGGATTTAAGAGACTGAAACAGTGATTAAGATCTTTCAGAAGTTTCATTAAGGCATTCAATGTTTAATTACCACTGATTCATATAAATTATACTTTAAAACATACAGATACCTGAAATCAACGCAACTCCTTTCTGCTACAAAACAGGAAAAAAACAGCCTTGATTTCCCTTGACTTAGGATCTGCTGCATATGAAGAATATTCAGCTTAACCGAATGATTATTAGAATATTATTTGTTTGCAGGCATTTCAATAAGTACAACTCTTGATAAGTCTACAGCAGTTTAGTATTCAGATGTTCTTCATCAGCTCGCCATGAAAGCGAGGAGCACAGCAAAAGGTATTGATCCTCAGAATGATCTAACCTGTCTTAGGATCAGATCAAAGAAACAAGAAATGATGGTTACTCCAGTCAATATTTCTGTTAGAATAACAGTAGAATTGTATCTCCTTTAGAGTTACTTTTATTCTTCAGAAATACAACTACCACAGAAAATGCATTTTGAAAATAAGTATATGAAAATATAACCATATATTCACCACATGTCTGGATTTTAACAAAA